>VRYO01000168.1:3796931-3878429 GCA_009812075.1 Sialia sialis | reverse complement strand
AAAAAAAAAAAAAAAAACAAATAAAACCCCGCGGCTTATATTCAGGTGCGGCTTATATATGGACAAATCCCGTGGTCTTCCCAGCTACCCGGAAGTGCGGCTTATATTCAGGTGCGGTTTATAATCGTGAAACTACTGTACCTCTTCTTTTGCATTTTGCTTGCAAAGATGTACTAAATGTTCAGAAACAGCAATTAATTTGCAACCATGCAGCCCACTGTTAGGAGAGTTGTACTCTCATAGCATTAGTAACAGGGAACCTGCAAGCTAAACCACACTCTCATGCATTTTTCACTTCCCAGTCTGCACTGGGTTGGTGGCTTTATAGTGCTGTTTGTGAGGATAAGTGCAGGAGCACGAACCTGGCTGCATACCCCATGGAAGAGCTGGCAGGCAGTTTTGCACGGTGAACAAGGGCATAGCTGCTGCTCGTTTCTCAGATTTCCACAGGTAAAGACCTACCTTTGTTCTGTACCATTGCCTTCGGAAAGCTTTGACTCAGGGACTTTGGATATTCTGTTGGGAAGAAGCTGAAAATCACAGACATACAGCTTCTACTGAATATTGTCCGGGAAATGGAGTTAAGTGTGACCTTTCGTATGCTTGGGGTGTCATGATGGTTTGTGACATTCATTGGCTTCAGGTTTGCTTTATTCCAAAGTTTCTCCACCTCTGGTCTGATCCTATGCAGGCTGCGCAAGTCTGAATCCTTGTCACATGGAGGTTGTTGTGGCTCGTCTTGCAAGCTGGGGAAGTGGCAGTGCAAGCTAACAAGGAGTGAGTTTATTGCATAGGCCACACTCACAAATATTCTTTACAAGGCATGGTAACAACAGAAAGGAGAAAGAGGAAAGGATAATCTGGACAAGGTTAAAGCATGGCCAGGCAAATAAGGCAATAATCCTACTTGGCTGAGACCTACTTGTCTGAAATCATAGGCCTTCCTTGTGGATTCACTAGCAGGCTTTCATCAGCCCTCCTTGGCAGGAAGGATCTCAGACCAGAAAACAGTGGTGTGCATTTTCCTTTCTGTTATTGTACATTGGAATACCCAGCTCACCACCTGATCTGCTTTTTAGGTGTATCCTTTCAGCCCTCACTCTGTAATTTTGGCTTAGAGTTGAGCCAAGATACTGCTTCAAATGGGCACTTGAAACCATCTACTCCTTTATTTCAGTTCTGTAGGACTGGTCTTCAGTAAGTATTGATCTCACTCACCCAATGCAGGAATGTGATGGCAGTATGGTGAAGGTGAGGCAGCCCCACAGAATGGCAGGAGAATCTTATGTCAGCTTGCGCTGATCATCTTTCCCTTGGGCTGTCCTTTTCTGGTCTTATTTGCTCTGTTGGGCCATCCTAAGCAAAATATTTCCTTGGGAAGTTGGAGGTGAGGAAGGGAATTCACCATCATGAGAGCACCACCAGTAAGACTGTTCAATCCACTTGCCATGAACTGAGCCAGAACCTCCTTTTCTTTCCCCTCTTTCAAAGCCAAGTGTAATCCTTCCTCATATACTATGAAGAGTGGATTGCAAACAATGGTCAATTTTCCTGTTTCCTGAGTTTGAAAGCCATTAAGGATCAGTGGAACAGGGAAAGGACAGACCTTTTTAAAGTTTCCAAAGGGAGAAGCTAGCTTCAAAATTACCTTTTCAACCTGAGAAGTTTCTTCTGCGCTGGGAAGTTTTTTGTTTGCAGACTGGTGGGAAGCTCATGCAACCCAAAAATGGGGTTTGAAGGTGATATTGCCTTTGATCCATGGAAGAATACCAAGGGTGAAAAAGCTGCATCCATAATCCTTTCCAAACTCATGAAAAGAACTCCTTAGGTTAGAAATGTTTGGGAGTTAAGTTAGGGCCCATTTACCCCATTTAGGAAGTTATGAAGTTAGTGAGTTTAAATTCCATTTGGAGATGCAGGCTACTGAGTAGAGCCATGATGCTTGACATGCTTGGGTGTTTTATTATTTGCAGCTGGCATCTGAAGTGTCAGTGGTGTTGAGTTCTGCACAGACAGAACAGAACAGGATGAACACCTAATCTTCATAATGTAAATCCTGATACACTTGAAAACCAGTATGGCAGTGGTCCAGTGGAACCCTGCTGATTGGAACAAATCATGTACCAATTGTTGTTAGCTCACCTCATTTTCTTTGGGCGTCCTAAGGTACTGCTTTTCTTTTTAGGAGAGGTGGAAGATGCCTAAAAGTCTTTCAGATCTGTGTATTGTAAAATACTGTTATGTGGTAAGAGTCCCCAAATCCTTGTTTAGTCAAAACCTCTTGGTATTGAGAGGATTTTCTTTGGTAAAGAAAGACTTCACCAAAAGGTTTGGCAAGCACTGGAGCAGGCTGCTCAGGGAAGTGGTTGGATCATCAACCCTGGGGTGTTTAAAAGATGTGTAGATTGTGGCACTTAAGAACATGTTTTAGTGGCAGACTTGGCAGTTAACGGTTGGGTAGATGCTCTTAATGGGTCTTTTTCCAACCTAAATGATTGTATGAAACCGCAAAACCAAATGTGGTGATATTAAATGTAAATGGATTTTCACCTTCAGCAACATTTCTAGAAGAACATCTTGCCTGAAGAAGTTTTCTGCTCTTTTTGACAGCTGGATGTATATTTTCCCATGTGTTTTGCAGCATTACTTTAAAGCTTATTTCTGGTGAGTTTGAGATGTTGTTACTGAGATTTCCTGGAGTGGAAAATAAACTATTTTCTGTGTTATTTATTTGCAGTACTTACATGTGTCTACTGGGTATGCTTTAGCTTTTTCATGTGAAGAGACTTACTTCTAGCAAAAAGAATGTTTTTCCCCACTTGGTAATGTTATTCCAAGGGCACAGTGTGGAAGACAGAAAAACTTGCCAAGTGGATGAACAACTAAGAATGATGTCTACCTGTAAAGAAACACGTGGGAAAATTTCACCAAAAAGAGCAAGCTCTTAGCAGTTCTTTCAGTCTATACAAAAGTTATTTGTGGGATAGGAGGGGTTGGTCTAATTCCAGGCTTTCTCACTGCAGTTGATCTGACAGTGAAGTATTTTTACAGAAAATTACTGCAAATTGCTTTCAGATGCAACACTGGACAAGCATTTGCAGCTTGGCAAGCTGAGATGGGCTCGTGCATTGTGTTCCTCTGCTGTGATTAGGATGGAGATACAATTAGTAGTGTGTCTGGGGTTTAGGCTGTTTGGGGTTTTGTTGCTTTCTTTTGCTTGTTTTTTCCCTTGATTCTGGCAAGGTGCTTTGGGTGGGTAAGTGAAGAGACTTCAATCTAAAGCCTAATTGTATTTCAGGAGACTAAAACTTCTTGTTATTGAGAACTACTTCTGGACCTCCTAAGCTGCATTCTACAGCTGTGATCCCTGCTGCATTGCCTGATGATGCAGGAGTTTTGCTCTCATGTCTGTCACTGCCTTCCCAGCAGTCACAGGCTCCTGGGAGATGTCCCCTCTGCCTTCTTCTCACCTGACTACCCAAGCCCAGCTCTCTCCCCTGAGAGGCACTGTGCTTCAGGTCCTTAACAATTTTTGTAGTCTCAGCTGGCTCCTCTCCTGTTTTGCCACATTCCTCCTGAACTGTAGGACCTAATGGTGGAGATGAATCCTGTAGAGACCTCACCAGCTCTGGACAGAGCGGGAAGAAATCACTCTTCTGGCTGTGCTCGACATGAGGCTGCTAGTGCAGCCTGTTTATCTTATCTGTGATGGGAATATACTTCTGGTTAATGGTCAGCCTCTTGTCTGCTGAAACCCCAAGTCCTTCTCAGAAGGGCTGTTGAGCAGATTGAATCTTCCAGCCTGGCTGAATTCACAGAGTTGTGCCACCCCTTGTGCAGAGCTCTGCTCCTTTCCTCCTTGGACAGCACAAGGTGCTATTTCTCAGGTAGACTGAGGTTCCTCTAGGCAGACATTCTGCCATTTGTTAAGCTGGCCACCCTCCCAGCGTAGTCACCTGTGGCTGTTTGTGCTCTTCACGCAAAGTAGAACCAAGATAAAACTTTGTGTTGTTATGGATGCATTAATGCCCTGGAGGGCGTATTTCTGTCCTGATCTGTGTAGGACAAGACAACCACATAAACAGGTATGAGATTACTCTGACAGGACCTACCTGTTTGCTGAAAGACATTGCTCAGTGGTAAGGCCAAGCACAGAAATCTGGGGAAGGCTGACCTCAAAGTCCTGCTTAGTGCTGATGCTGGTTTCTCCTACCATTGCTTCCAGGCATCTTGATTGTTCCCAGATCAATTAATTGATCTGTTGGGTTTTAGTCTGCTTTCTATGGGTGTGCTTCCTAGCCTCATTTGGCAGTGCCTTTTTCTGCTGTCATCTAATTGATGGTTATTGCATTAAGGCAGCACTTTAGTGTTCCACCAGCCTTGCCTCTCACCTCCCCTTCTTTCTTCTCCCACCACTTTATCCTTCAACCAACCTTTCTCTCACATCTCCCTTGTTTTATTCCTACTCCTACGCTCACAGTGATCTGTACCTGACTCTTTCCCTCTACCATTCCCTTTCGTGTTCACCTTGTACCATCCACTCTTACTGCAAAATTCACCTCTCTATTCCATCAACAGAGCCTGCTCTGACAGAGCTCATGCCCTCTGCAGGGCATCCCAGGGGACCTTCCAGGGGCCTGTCCTATTCTTTCCCAATAGGTGTGAAACACTGCTCCAGCTGTGCATCACAGGCAACACTGGTGTTTGTGTGACGGAGGGGGATTGTAACCTTGGTTGAATTCTGACAGAATCTCCTCCCCCTGTGTTCAGTGAAATGTTTGGTATTTCTCAAGGAGCCAGGGCTGAGCCTCAAGGAGTGGAGGATTTTGGTCCTGTTGTCAGCTTCACTCGAGGGTTTGCAAGTTCTGACAGACATCCTGTCCTGGGTAAAGAAAAGAGGGGTGGAGTCTCTAGCACTGTTGTCTCATTTTGAGACAATTTACAGGGTGGAGACTCCAAAATAAATTGCCTCCTGTCAGTCTTTAAACTCTCTCCCTTCCACCAATAAGACAAGTGCAAAGAGATACAAATGAAAAAACAACAATTTACTAAAAGAAAACAAAGCAATAACCACAGATAGATACAAAGGCAGATGGTTCAACCTCAACCCACAAAAGCAGAAAAGGTTTTTCCTGTCCATCCTCAGATAAGGAATGACCACTGTTCCCACACTGGGCCACATGGCAAATGAGTCTCTGTGGTTTAAAAACTCTCTCCTCCAGACAAACAAATAATAGGGAACAGGAGGGAAGGAAAACCTGTAAAAACCTGTAAAAACTCTTTTTGTCTGAAAAGATCAATATTGCTGAGGCCCCACTCTCCCTCACCTCTCTGCTTCTGAGAGAATTGCTCCTGAACTTCCAGGGGCCTTATGCTGGAAACCACGTTCTCCAACGTGATGTGCTGGTATTAAACACTCAACACTAAAGTTCCTCCCTCCCTATTACTTTTTTTCTTTTAACCATAATAGCTGATTCCATACCACGCATAGCATGGCAAGGACAGGGTTTTCAGCTCCAAGAGTCACACTTAGGACTGATGTTTATAGAGTCACAAGGTGATTTGCATTTGTTCGGTAAATTTCCATTCTGGCAACAATCCAGGCTGGCAATTAATGGAATTTTTCAAAGTCCACCAGCAATGGTACCACTCCACTTGGACTACAACTTGAGTAAGTAATATTCCAAGGCTGTAAGGGGATGACTGATTATCTCCTTCTCATTCCCTACCTTGGTCAGGCAACCGGAGTTCCTAGTACAGTCAGTGCCGCTCCGCCTTTGCCATGCAAGAGCTCCTGAAGTGGTCTGCAAGATACTGTCCAACTCATTACACAAAGGCCAAAGCCTAATGGGAGTTCTTGGAATCTTAGAGTGGCCTAGAGGAGCAGGAGAAGAAACACCACAGTCAGGGAGACCAGGCCTACAACGTGATGGATGAGGATTTGCTTCCAAAAGAAACTGACGGCTGTCAGAACACACCTGGAAAGAACAGCTGCAGCCGTGCCCAGGAATCCAGCCATGATCCATCTCCAGTCTATTTCTACCAAACCCAAGAAATTAAGAGTGGGCATTGTCACAGACAAGCAGGAGGAAGTGGAGAGACATCTAGAAATAGCCACAAGGGCAGCTGGCCAGTGCCAGGCAGACCTGCAGTAGGAGTGATCCCAGATCTATGAGTGAGTACCTGTAAGTAGAAACTGCTGCTGTAGCAATGCTCCTACAAACCAGCATTTTTGTAGTTGTGCTATAAACTTCCCACTATCATATGAACCATATAATCATACAGCTTCAGCCATATGACCTTCAGGATATGGGTGCAGCATGATTTTATGCAGGGATACACTCCTTGTTCTTTATTTCCTTCTAGAGTTCAAATTTAAAGTAGTTTGGCTAGAAAGAAATGCTCCAGTTTCTAAATTCTGTGGAGTTTCCATGCGGACAGGTCCTGCTGTCATGATTTTTAGCATGTGACTTCTGCTGTCAGTTTCTGACATGGCTGCCGCTGGACCCTTCCCAGTGATATCAGAATGTGGGGTTTCAAGCTGTTGTCCTGGATCCACCAGCAGCAATGGCCAATGCACAGATGGTCAGAGGCACTCATAAAACTTTATCTATTACTGGGAACCCGATTTTTTCCCCTTCCTCTTGTCTCTTCCAAAAGGATACTGCTTCTCTCTGAAAGACACAAATGAGTATTTCCCAGAAATATAAAAACATGAGGAAATGCTTACTAGTGGGTTTCTGGGCAAAAATGATCCATGTGTCTCCTCTCAGACTATACTGATGCCATTCCTGGTAAAGAAAAACCTCCCAGAAAAGGCTTGTGCTGCAGAAGGAGAAACAAGACTCTGACTAATGCAAAATCAAGTGCAGGAACTTTGCCTGTTGGGAAAGTTCCCTCCAGCAGCCCATACTGGCCACTGGCAGTGCTGGCTGAAACATGGAACTTGCAGCAGAGAGAGAAGGCAGGGATCAGGCTGAACTTCATGCAGGCTTTATTTTTGCAAGAAGGGAAAAGGGGGAGGGGTTAAGAAAAAAAGAAGGAAAAAGTGATGCAGGAGTTTGGCTGGATTCCAGCTGCCACATGCTCCACTGCCAGCTGGTATTCCCAAAGGGCCACCATCTGGCAAATGCCACAGAGTTGTCACCTAGCTTGTCCCTGCACCCATTGCTGCCCTGAGGCACCATTTACCTCAAAAAGCCATTTTTGCCTTCTTCTTTGCAGAACAAATGCTAGCATGAGCTGGCACCTTGCTCCTTAGTGCAACACCATCGAGGCGGCTTACTTAAAAGGCTTTTAAAAGGTTGTCCAGTTGCTTCACAATTAAAGCACGTATTCAGTGCAAAGGGTCTCATCCTGCAGGGTGCCCCTTCCGGAGCAAGGGTGCTGGGTGCTTCAGGAGGTGGAGCTGAGCTTGCTCACCTGAATGGGAAGCAACCAGCAAAAGGTATTCGGGAGCAGACAGGATTGGACATGGGATGCTGCAAGGAAACAGTACCAAGGAGATTGGTACTGACTTCAGGATGGGCTGGTGGTCAAACACAGCTCTGAGAACTGTTAAAACGGGAAGAGAGCAGAGAAGCCGCCAAGTATTCCAACTGTTGGCATCACGCTGGAAAGATTTACTATCTTTTCTTTTCTGTGAAGTACAACATAAAAGTCTTGTGTTCGAGGAGAGGGGGAAAACACCCAGGCTGACTGTTGTTTTTTACAGTCTTAGAGTTACCCCTGAAAGTGTAAGGTTTAGTTCTTACCTCTGGATATCAGGAGTGACTGTAACAGGGTTATATCAGTATGGGACTTGTATACATGGGCATCTCACATCTACATGTATTCCTTCCTTCCTTTCCTCCTCCTAACTCTACACTAAATACCTTCCTTCCTACACTTCCTTTGGGGCACAACCAACTTGCCCTGGGACTGACAAAAATGAAGCTCTTCCCCTGACCAAGGCAGTCTTCAGCATTCCAGAAAGAATTTGCCAGCCTCCGTGTCTGATCCCAACTGGCTCAAACAGGGCCCTCTAAGGACATCTTCCCTCTCACAGCAGTTCCAGTCCCATTAAAAAAAAAGAGGCGAGCCAGTGACCACTTTCCCTGCACCATCAGATGCGGTGCCTTGCCCTTTAGTCTGGCATGGAAAGATGCCAGAGAGTTAGGAAGAGGTTTTCAACTGTGACAAATTGCACTGGCGCCATCTGGCTGGAGCCAGGTGGAGTCTGCCAATGCACGCTGGTGAAAGAACCAGAGCTCCCATTTGATGCAGTAGCCAGGACCTGCAGCTGTAGAGCACAAAGCAGCATTTCAGATCAAAGCAGTGGCAGAAGAATGGATGGATTGTGAACACAGCTGGAAACAACAAGGCATCCAGTCTTAGCAGGGTATTTTCTGTGGCTCTGGGGTGTCATGCCACTGACTGCAGGTGGGGCTTGTGGCACCAAAACTCTTTGAGCAATTGGCATTGACTGAACTCTTATAATAATATCCAGTACACAAATGCAGTTTTATTGAGTTCATTTGACTTTCCTCCATGGTGTTGAAAAGGAGCCCAACCTGCCTCTCTGCAGCATATGGCTTGACTACCCTACCACAGCCACATCCAAGGAATAGGAGGAAAAAGAGAAAACGAGAGAAGTCTTCCCAAAGCATGGTAAAGCAAATGACACTGATACTAATTTGATCTGACCTGTTTCTGAAGACAGTGGAGGACACACCTCTCAGCTCCATCTGTCTCTCTTACTGAGGAGAAGGGACACAGACACTCCCAGAGAAACCTGTGGGTGTTTTTACAAGAGCAGAGGAAGAACAAGCAGCTGACATGGATAGAAAGCAGGATTTAAGAGGGAAAATAATCCTGCTTTCTTCATTCATAACTATTTGTACCAAAGCACAACTTGGCAAGAACATAATATGGGAACTACTTTAAGCTTGTTCCCCTCTCATGGGACCAAAAAGAAGACTGAGAGGCAAGAGCAGAAGGGTGACAAGGTTATCGGCTTTCCCCAGCAGGATATCTGTCAGCCTTTCGGGATGGAGCTCAAATTCCCTGGCATTTCCTTCTGTAACTCAGTCAGAGCTGCTACTACTTCTGAACTTGTCACAGAGCCCAGTCCCCTCGGACAGGCTCTCAGAGCATCTGTGGCAGCCCTGTACAGCTAATCTGTGCCTGTCCCAGTGCTTCCGCTGCAGAAAGCGGCAGTGTGCCGCAAAAAGCTCCGTCATGCGCCAGGAAAAATTACTGACACCTGAATCTGAATCTGGCAGGTTTTGGACCATTTTGCTTGTGAGAGCAAAGGTCATAAAACAAAGCCAAGTACAGGAATGTATGGCCCAGGGTGGTTGGAAGGACAAACACACCGACGGACAATATGCAATTTCACAGGCACCACCTGCCAGAGCTCAAGTTCCTCTCAAGCTCCTCAGAGATTTGTTTCTGCTCTGATAATCACAAATGGAAATGAGGCCAATCCCAGCCCCCTATCCTAATGCACCTTTTCAGCAGAGGGAAGACCCTACAACAGTATCTTTGGCAAGGCAGGCAGGGGCAGCAAGCAGATGGCATATCCTATTGTCCAATATTCCCTCTCATCCCACTCACCCATCAGTCACTGGCAGCACAAGTGGGGTGGCAAAAGCATTGGCACAGAGCCCACTCACCACACAACTTCAGGGGCTGCACATCTGAGGAAAAAGGTTCCCACAGCTGTCTGGTGCTTGTTCCCCACACAGAGAGGGTCAGGAGCACAGACAGGGATGGAGGCGAGCACCCCACATGCCTCCTCCGTGCTGTAAACCTGTGTGCAAGAAAGAAACTCTTACAGCGGCAGCGCTAGTGTGAGAGGAGAGGGGGGCCACGCTTTATCCCATGAGGGCATGCACAGTGCTCCAGAAAGTCATGAAATAAGGGGAAGTCATCCCATGGACGAGAGGGAGAGGTTGAACTGCATGGCATAGGTGTGCAAAGAGAATATGCCAGCGGTGCAGCGGACTGGCATGTGCATAGATGTGGAGATACCCATAACTTGTGGCACACAGGTCCCATTGGGGAAAGGCGGATACCTCCCAAAAGCCAGCAAGGGCCTCAGGATCTCTCGCAGGATCCAGAGACGGAGATTGTGGAGAACAGGACAACGCTGTGATTACAGCGGCTTCCAAGCTGTATGCGCTAGGACAGGGAGCGCTGGGCTCCCACAACCCAGCTACGGGCAAACGCCCCGTCCCAAGCTGGAGAGCCAGAGATGGATACCAGGGAACAGGGAAGGCGGTCCCTGGTGCACGGGGACAGCACCGCGGTGTCCTCGGGCTCCGGTGCTGCAGAGGCCCCGGGCACGGGGGTTGGTGAATTTGCGAGCCCTCAGCTGCACCCGCGGGCTCCCGCGCCACGAGCCCGGCTGACGGGGGAGCTGGCTGCACGCTCTGGCACTCTTTAGCGGGAGAGCGCGCTGGGTTGTTGGGGCGGGGCGCGGGCGGTGCCCGGGCCCGCGGCGCCGCTCCCCGCTGCGGGCGGGGCCGCCCGGCCCGGAGACTACCGGCTCCGCCATAGCCCGCGCCGGCCTCGCGCACGCGTAGGATGCGCCGCCCCGGGGAGGGAGGTGGGCGCTGCCCCGCGCCTGCGCGGTGCGGCGACGGGCGCCATGTTGGCGGGGCGGGCTGCGCGGTGGCGGTGAGAGCTCGGGGCTGCCGCGTTCGCTCCCCGTGTCCGCCCGGGGCCTGGGGGGTCGCGGCCAAGCGGGGCCTCCCCTGGCACCATGAGCGGCGGCGGAGGCGGGCGGGTGTGCGACCTGTCGCGGCGCAACCCCCAGGAGGACTTCGAGCTCATCCAGCGCATCGGTAGCGGCACCTACGGCGACGTTTACAAGGTGGGTGCTGCGCCGCGACCCGGCGAGGGTATAGCCTGTGTCTCCCTCTCTGCTGTCAAGCATACCGGCCTTCCAAAATCTGGGAGGGCTTTTGTCGCCCGGCGGCGTGCTCCGGCCCTGCCAGGGCAGCGAGGCCGCCCCCCTCCGGCGGGGTCTGCACTGCCGCACCGCACGCGGTGAGCCCTGGCCCTGCCGCCCCCGCCCCGCCGCCGGCCCGGCCGCGTCCCCAGCCGGCAGAGCCGTGCGAGGGGGACACCGCCGGGGCCGAGCGGTGCGGGACCGGCCCCGTCCCGGCTTCCGGCGGTCGGCTCCGGTCGCTGCTGCTGGATGCCGGCTCGGGCGGCTGTGTCACGGGTGGAGTTTGGGGGTCGGGTGTCTGCCAGGGCGAGCCGGGGGCTGTAGAGGTGTGGGCCCCTTACTGACTCGGTTCCAGCCCAGATGTCACCGTATTGTTCCCGGTCCGTGCTCCCGTCGCCGTTTTGTATGGGAATGCCGGTGTTTGTTTCGGTGTGACCGTGTGGAGAGCAAGCTGGTGTCGTTAGGATGAGAGTCTTTCAGGATTGCGACCGAACTTCAGCAAACGTCGGAGAATTAAAGCAAAAGCAGCTAAACATAATTTGAGTTAGTTTTTTTGTTTGTTTGTTTGTGGCTTTTTTGGTACGGGCTTTATAATGTGCTTTGTTATTTTTCTCTGCTAGTACATGTTGTTATTTGTGTATTCGGCTGCCTGTTGGGAAGTGGCAGCCTCTCCCTGGGATAAGCTGACACTGGTTTTTACCTGCTCTTGTTTGGCCTTGGAGCAGAGGCAAGAGCTGAAGTTTGTCGTGTGCAGCCTGCTGGAAGCATCATTTGAACTGTGTACTTTCCAAGCATCTTCTGGTCTGCTTTTGTCATCACAGGATATGTGTGTGTGTTTGAGGAAACGTATTGGTAGGCAGGACTGTAGGGAAACATGCAGAGCCATTCTGAAGTTTGAGGTGTGCAGAACTGGTGCTAATCTAGTGCTGCCTTTCACTTTAGGTGACCGTGCCTAGAACGGAGTCTTGTTTGGGTTGGGCTGATTTTGGTTTAATCTCATCTCTTTTAAATGTCATGGAAGTTTCAGGACCTAAATCCTCTTGTTGCTGCACTATTAGTGTGCTAACTCCCTGCTTTATTAATTGTTTAATTGAAAGGGGGTTCTGTGTTGTTTGGCCCACCTTGCCAACTTTCTTTGAGTATTTATGTACTGTGATGATGTTTTACTTGTCCAAGTCTACTTGCTTTATGCTCTGTTGTTTTGGGTTTGTTTTCTGCAAACTGCTTTATGTTGTGCGTGTCTCTTTCTGCTGCAGTTTTTAACTGACATACCGACTCTCATACCTTATCAATTGGATTTTTTTTCAGTGTTCTGTATGTGACTGATGGATGTGAATTAATCAAGTCACCTGTCTTTATGGTTTCATTTTAAGCATGTTACCTTCAACCACAGAGTTTGGAATATTTATGTATGCAATACTACCATGCGTGTGAAACCTGCAAAGGTTTGTGAAGGTTTCCTTGATGTTTATCATATTTAGATTGCAGAAACCTTCAGTTTGGCGCTCTGTCAGTGGCCAGTGTTTGGCGCTGCTTGTGACTATTTCTTGTTTGAGGCGCAGAGTGGATTTGTTGAGTCTTACAGTGTGCCTGTACCAGCTGAGATGGTGACATAGCAGGACCAAGATACGCTAGGCTGGTACTATGATTATTTCTTCTAGATGAGAGATGTTTTCTGATTAGATTGCGGATTCTGTAGGAGGAATGAGAGGTGCTTTTCTCTTGTGTGGGTTATTGCCTGTTTCATTCTGAGACAAGGTCTTGCCCAAGGTGTCTTCAAAGTACACCATAAAAGTAGCCCAAAACCAATGAAAGCCAGTTACTTTTAACAAAGAACTAGTAACATGGTCGGAAGTGTCATCCATATGCGAGCTTACTAATGCCTTATCTTATGTTTGTGAAGGGTTTCATAAGGCCCCTTTCTTTTGCCTTCACCTGTCGCCTGTAGGTGAACTTTGATGTGGATGGAATAATAGAGTGGAGTTGAAATCAGCTGTGTGCCAGCAGGGCTCATGAGTGGTGGGATTTCAGCAGAGTGATTCCAAGCACTACACGTCCCTGGGCAGCTTCAAGCTGTAATTTGTGGTTTTGCCCCCTTAGCAGATAGAGCCACGTAGGAAAGTGTTTCTGCTGTTAGCCAGCAGAGATTATTGCCTTAATAAGCTGACAGTCTTATGTTGAGTCTTGCTAAATGCTGACTTTCTGCAACCTGATTTCCTGGCGAATTATTGAGGAGCTGAATGCAGAGCAGAGTGACACCTACTTCTTTTACTCTGTTCTAGTTGAATGGAGCTAGAGCAAGGCATGGTTTAAATGTTTGTTTGATTGGGTTTTTTTGTGTTTTTGGTATATATGTATATATATATATATATATATACACACATATATATTAAAGGACGGGGAGGCAGAGTTGCTGTTTGTTGTATTTGACATCAGGGCTGGTGGTGGGGACTGAACTACAGAGAAGGGAAGGAGGATGTGGTCAGATGGATACAATCTTGCTGCTGTGAGTCCTGCTCTAGGCTGGTATGTGGAAAGGGAGGTGTCAGTGCACTGCCAGTACGTATTTTTGACTCAAGCCAGTATTTTACAATTGTCTGCACTCCCACCAAAGTTCAGCTTTCAAAAAGGCCTTGGAGCAAATTATAGTGGGTTCATCGCAAGACGGGTAATGGGTAACTTTTTCATGCCACTAGCTCAATGTGTATATTCTAGTTAACTCCAGTGCAAATTTGTTTAAGAGATGAAGTGTTACCTGAATTGCTTAGTTCTTCATGTATTCCTTGTGTGTGTCATTTCTGGTTTTTGTGTTTCTCTATTTCGCTGTTGCAAAGAATTTAATTGTATAGGGTGGTCAGCAAAGCAAAAGACAATAATTAGGGTTTATCGGTTGTGAAACGGAGATAATGTTCTATCCTGCTCAGTTTCAGGAAATATTCCTAAAGTCAGATGAGGTAGTTGTTAATTTTGTTTGCTCTGCATTTATCCTTCCACATTTAGGAAGACTTTTCTGTCTCTTGCTATAAAATTGCCTTTCTAACAATCCCTCGTCCCAGAAACTCTAAGTTGTGCCATTCTTTTAAGGTTTGGGTCACAAATGCTTTCACAGGGTTTTCTGACATTATTGTTGAGATAATGCTGTGAAGACTGTATTGTTAGGTTTCCTATTTGTCCCCATTCCTGTACCTTTGGTTTTGGTAGTAATTGCAGAGTTTGGAAGTATTTTCTGAGGTGATTGTAGGTCCATTTTATGAATGTGATTAAATTATATCACAGCCTATCTTTAAAAAAAAAACATTGCTTTGGTATAATAAAGGTTGAACTTCATTTGTCATGTCACAGGTTATTTGTCTAGTGCAGGTGGATCCTTCCAAAGATTTTGAGCACCTTATTGCAAAAAAGGCTTTTATTTTGCTGAAATTCAAATAGTTGTGATAATTAATGAGGTTATTGTTCCTGCTGAGGTTATCTGCTTGCCTTATTTCAGTTTTTTCCCATTTATGGCTTCAGCCAGATAACAAATGAAGATAACACAACTCAGTGGGGTGCACTTTGTTTGAGGTCTCATTTATCAAAATGGAAAGCTTAGTTTTTGGATTTTTGTTCACCACCCCTTCGGCAGAGAGGTTGGTTTTGGTGAGGGAAGTTGTGTATCCACCAGTTTAACTGCCTCATGCTGGAAACCTAAGGTTCTGCTGATATCTCTGGACAGCATCTAGTGATTATTATTGCTTTCTGCTGCCATCCGTATTTTGGGGTGTCTGGTTGCTGATAGAGCTTCTGTGTGTTGCTGTGGAACAGATGAACCTGAATTGTGATGAACTTCCATTTTTTGGTGTCATCTTCTCCATGTCTGTGTGCCCTTGCTCCTGTTTCTTGGGGTGATCCATTAGGGTGTCAATTCTTTTTCAGTTTGCTGCTTCTGAAATATTGAAACTGTGATTTTTCATGCTTTAGTCTTCTGTTCTTCCTGATTGACTACTGCTTTTGAAGCCTCTTGACTTTGTTAGGAATAAATGTCTATGTTTTGACATCTTTCTATTCAGCTTTAATTGGTTTTTGAAGCCTGTCAGGTAGGCAGAGAGGGGGGTGGATGTTTTGCCATCCCATTTTTCTGCACTGAATAAGTGCTATAGGATTTAGTTTCTGGGACTGTGGTTTCGTCTGCGTCTTGCACAGAGGTTTTTGTTTAACATCAGTTTTATCAAAGCGTTGCTTTCTAAAATTGTCACTCTGTTGGGTTGTGGTAATACACTTTCTACCAGAAGGTGGAAGCTAATTATTTTTAGTGGAGGAGTCTTAAGGGCTTGAGAGAGGCTGAAGAGAAGGGTTCTGAGGGCTGGGGACTTGTTTGGGTGCGTTTTCCTGTAGAGTGGAGCTAATCAGTCTCAGGAAGCCTCTTTGTACACTGGGACCAGTTTTCCCATGGAGTAGTAACCTGTGTAGAAATAATGTTGTTCAGTAGTTCACACAGGAAGTGGTCGAAACCACAATCCCCTGTCTTAGACTTTTGCTTTTTTGGCTTTGTTGCAGCATTATACACTTTATATTAACAATTTCCATTTGAAGGATAAACAAAGCCTAACAGATTTTAGCTTTCATTTCTAGTTGGTGGCAGTTTTTATGTATAAAATTTTTATCTGATATCCTGCTGTTGTTACAGAGTACACTAATAATTATTTCCTGTTTAATTAGGTAGTGCTTCTTCAGCTTGACCTAGCAGTTGGTGGAATTTTTGAAAGTCCTGCTCAAATGGCAGTCTAGATCTGTGGAAGAGTAGCCTTCTTTCAGCTGCTGATAAAATTAGCATCCTCCTGTAGTTTTCAAGAGCAGACATTCTGTAAATGCTGTCTGCATTTGGTATAGTGTCTGCATGTAGCTGCAGGCATTGTAGGCTAATCTTTGCCTCTGGAATTCCTCTACTTCCATTGACACAGTGAAATCCGCATTTGAAGGAAGGGGTTGAAGGATCCTGCTCATGGAAACAGGGATGGGTGCTGTAAACCTCAGCATCACAAAGGCTGGAAGTTACAGCAGGTAAGAGTGTAAGTGGTAACAGAAAATGAGCCGGGATTTTCTTATCTGAACCTCTTAAAAATTTTAGTTGCATTTTGTCAGCTCTTAAGGACTTGTTTGAAATTGTTCTTCACCCACCTACTGCTTTTTGATTTTTCAGTCTCAAAACCCATAAGCAACTGGCAATTTTTGTGGGATTTTCCTAAACAAAAGTCTAAGTGCCCTTCACATTCTGAGGTGCTGTGTGGTACTTAGTTAAGCACTCCCAAATTCAGGGTCAGAGCCAGCTCCAACAGGTGTTGAAACCTCTAGGTGCTTGAGTCATTCTCAGTCTCTCATGCAGTGAGCTTGGAGGCAGAATTGCTTCACAGCTGATGATTTGAAAGGCGTTTGAGATCTAGTAAAAGGTGTCAAGGATACCTCATTCTCATCCCTAGCTTTAGAAGGAGCCCTTGTGTCACTACAATCAGAATAATCTTTTTATATACTCAGATTAACAAAGACAATTCATATTCCTATTGCTGATAACACTTTCAATGCTGATGACCCAGTGGAACAAGATGCCAAATTATAACACATACAGATTCTCAACTTGCAGTCATGTTATTTTAATCAATGCCCTTAAGCACAGGGTAGCTCTGTTGTTGCTGAAGGTGTTGGTGGCCAGCATGAAATCAGATTTTCTTCCTCCTTTCTGGCTTTTATAAGCCCAGGAAAACCTTCTGTATTTCTTTTCTTGCCCCTGCACTCTGCAGAGCATAGAGACCTATGGAGCCATAGTCAGCGACTCACTCCTGACAGCTGGACACAGTATTGTTAAATAAAACAAAAAAACCATGAGCAGGGTTTCTGAGGCCTGTGAAATGTTTCCATCCTGGTTTGTGCATGGTGCATAACTTCAGGATCTTCTTACTTGCATCCACTACAGTATTATCTCATTGATCATTTTATTAGTACAAGTAGCCCTTAAACAAGTCTGTGAGTGTTAACAAGACTCCCTGATGATCACAGGTTTTTGATAAAGCTTCATTAGCTTTTCTTGTTTGTCATGGAGGTTTAAAAATGCTGATGTTCGATTCATTCACATTTGTTTCTTTCTATGAAGAGAATATGTTGGAAAAGAAATAAGGAATTAAAATCCTAGCTCATGTTTCCATGGTGGCACTTTGTCATATGTTGCCTTTATTCTCTGGTACAGATGAAAGGAACTCACTTTTTTGCTGTTCTTAAATGTCCATTTTTCCTACAGTGATGGATGGAGACATTGCTGCCATTGGTGGGGTGGATAAATAATGACTTACAGGGAAGGCTGCTGGAGAAAATTTATTTGTTAACTGTTTTTCCCACAGTCAATCAGGTTTGGACTACTCCTTGACTTTCATAGGATTCCCACTGGTCTCGGAATCTCTCTTCTTGCAAATTATTTGCAAATGTCCGTGTTTTCAAGCATTGCAGCAGTGTTGCCACACCAAAGAATAATGAGAGGTTTGAGATCAGCTGTCCAAAGCATGAGCTGAGTAAATCTCTAAACACAGGAATACCCTGTGCATTTATTTCCAGACTTTATTCTGGTTTACTTTTTATAGTCGTAGGGGTATTTTCTCCTCTGCTTTTGGTTCCACAAGAAGCTGCCACGTAACAAACATTGCTGTGTAACAAACCTTGCCATGAAAGGCCTGAATTCGTGACTTTCTTAAGTGACTTAAATGAGACTTTTAGAAGCTTACAAGGTAGGTCCCTGGCTGCATGTGTTTGTTCTGTAATTCTGGCTTTTGCCAAAGCCAGCTCTGAGCCCTATGTAGGGCTAGTGTGGGCACTGCATTCTGTACTCCTGCAGATACCCAGCCTCCCTTGGGCAGAGAAGAGGCTGTAGCTGGGTATCCTTCAGGAGCTGCTGCTGCTGCTGCTTGAGTGCTGGGAAGCAGCTTTGCTGCCTTCTCTCTATGGTTGGATGCAGGAGCACAGAAGTGCTCTCAAAGTCCTGGGCAAATGGCTTCTTGGTATTCAGTTAGAAGTCAAATGGCACAGCTGTAGAAGAGAAATAATTTTTATGGTAATTTATGTTGCTTCTTACTGGCTTTTAAAAATGTGGCTTTCTTGGTTGTTCAGTGGAACAGAGGCCTTAGCAGGACAGAGCTCTGTTGATCAGAGTATGGTGCTAATGGCGTTAAGGTTGTGGGCCATTCACTTAGGAACTGGACTTGATAATCCTTATGGATCCCTTCCAATTCAGAATATTCCATGTGTAAAAATGCAGTGAAGCTCTTGAGTCATTGCTGCTGCAGTTGCCTGCTGTGTGTCTGAGGGGAATGTTTTGAGGGGAATGCTCCTTTTGTTGCTGCCTTGCTTTTTGAGCCCTTTGCAGTGAGGGGAGGCTGCTGCTGTTGTTGGAGAATAAGGTTCAAGGAGCCTTGCATGTAGCAAAATGGGGAAGAATGCATTGCTCATCTGGGAGTTTTGGAAATGGTCCCACACACTGCAGAGCACAGCCCTCAGTGTCCCCTCGATCCCTTGTCTGCTGAGAGACCCACATGTGTTACACCTGCTTTTCAGTGTCTCAGTGGTTGGTTTGGTTCTGGGTTTTAATACGGAAGCACTCGTGGTTGAGGACTTGCATAATTGAAGTCTTGTGTGGCATTGTAGTTTCCTGAGCAGTCTTAAAGCTTCAGCTCTCAGTACAAACCAGCTGTTTAGTGTTCCCCACAGTGGTTCCACTGTGTTAAACCCTTGTGTACCTCAGTTGCTCTTTGACTACTGCTGTCAGAGAGCATCAAGTCAAGAATGCAGGGTTGGGTGCTGCATTCTGCTCTCTAAACACTCCTTTGTTTTTTTTTATAGGCTCGAAATGTCAACACGGGTGAGCTTGCAGCAATTAAAGTAATAAAACTAGAACCAGGTAAGTGGTTTCTTAACTGAAGTAGGCCACAGAAATTGAATATTTTTGTGCTTAAGAAAACAATTGTACAAAATCAATCAAGTCCACTTACTGAGAGAAGAGATAATTGTTTACTTCTGGTGTGGAAAAAAAATACATTGTTCTAAAAAAAAAAAAAATCCCAGCAAACAAGATGTAAGAGGAAAAGTTGGAATTGGAGAACAGTTAAATGAAAACTGATTAAAACTTCACTGAGTTGTGGGTTTTTTTGTCTTAAGTACTGTGTTTCATCCATATGTTATAAAAATTTCTAGAAGAAAAGAAGACAGCAAAGCAAAAGGAACTTACCTGGTAAAACAGTAGAGGAAGAAATAAAAAGAAGGGTGAAATAATAGCTGAACATTAGTATCCAGGAGTTGAGTACATTTCCTGAAAATCTTTTGGAGGCTCCTGATTAGAGCTTCACTGTCTGCTGGATTTATGCTTGCACTGTGCTTCTGTGGTGATTTCACACAGCACACGTGCCCTACGGATCAGTTCTCAGCCTGCAAAGTCTGTTTATTAATAAGAATAGGCTTGCTGAATAGGAGTAATCTGGGAATTAAAACATCCAGACTTTTAAACTTCTAACTGTTGGTGTTGCATTTACAGATTTAATGTTGGGGTGTGAGTAATATTTTAACTGCCTGGTTTGATCCTTAAGGTCTATGTGGGCAAGAAGGGAAAGAAGGTGTTAGCTTTTTCCATTTTTTTTCCCCTCACAATTCTGGAAGTGATTAGAAATGTTGTGCTTTCATAGTGCAAATGCAATTAAAAGTTTGAGACAGGACAGTATGTTACTAGGAAGTTCAAAAAGTGTGTGATAATCACACTTCTTTTCCTCACACTGGAAGTGTGATCTCGTATGCTCCTGTCTAGTTCTGCTGCTTTGTTTTTATGTCAGTTTCCATTGCTGGAGTCCTTGGCTGTGCATGATACGGGATATCAGTCCAGCTAAGCTGAGCATGAGAACTGTGCTGTGGGCAGAGTCTGGGGATGCCCTGCGGCTTGGGGAACTCGCTCCTGTGCTGTGGTGGTGGGTCAATGGTTGGGATCTTGAACTGAAATATTTTTTGGCAGCCTTGGACACCTGAGTGGTGCACAGAGTATAGGCTTCAGCTACCCTGTTTTGGATGTTTTGCAGATTGGGGCTACAGCATGCAGACTCAGGGTTAAGTGTTTAGGGACTTGCTTTAAGGCTTTACACTGCTTTTATTTTGAATGCAGTAAAAGTGCTGGTCACATACTGGAGGAAATGTGTCCTTTCATGGAGGTCCATATGTGAAAATAAATTCCTCTGCTCTTTGGTTTCTTGGGTGTTTAAAAGTCTAGCCAGGAGACAGGAAGCCATCAGCAGCACACTACAGATAGATGTTAACTTGCAGCTTACAATTTAAAATTTGCTGTCAGTTAAATAAAATGCATGGGAATATTATATTTCTGGTTATAAATAACTCAGTTGATAGGTCATCGGTATATTAATGTACTGGGAAAAACTTAAAACATTTCCAAAAGAAAAACATCTCAGCTATGTTTTCAGTTTCACACATGATTTTCTCAGTGTACACATCTGGTGAGAACCTTTAATAGAAAGACTGGAACAACCATGGTACCAAATGGAGAGATTCAGGTAAATGCCACCTCTGTGTCAATGTTTTCTGGATGTGAGTTACGCACAGTCCATAAATTTACATTCTTGTGGAGTCTGCTGAAATGCTGCAGCAGCAGTCTACTAGTGACTGGTTACGTTGGTTTTTTTTGCTTAGGAAGATGAGCTAACGAGTATGGGCATGTGGCCAAAAATAGCCAAGTTTTGTTTTGTTTTTAAGAACCCAGGCTGTTGGCAGGGCTTATGCAGATGGACACAGTGGGGTCTCAGGGGAAATAAGGACTTGGGAAAAGAGCTATGGCCAATATTGTAAGAACTGTCAGCAGATGTGTGGTCCATCTGTCCCAGAATGAAACTTAAAAATATCGTTATTTATTGCTGAGCCCTTGCTAATAAATACTGATTTACAACGATTTATGTCTGTGAAACTTGCAGATAATTAGTCTTAATTACTAAGAATGTTTATTTTATAAGCATGTGCTGAAAGTTGTGACTATAACCCAGGCCAAAGAAAATACTGGTTCTACTGCATTTCAGGGGAAGATTTTGCTGTTGTGCAGCAGGAAATCATTATGATGAAAGACTGTAAACATCCGAACATTGTTGCTTATTTTGGCAGCTATCTCAGGTACAGTTTGTTTCTTTTGTTCACTTAAAAATGTGTCCCTGTCCCTTGTAAAGGACAAATCTGTGAAGTGACATAGGCAAAATATAATTTACCAAGTATTATCCACTTGTGTATTTTTTTTATTCACCTTCAAATCTGTTCTATTTACTACAGTGTCTCTTTCTGTGAGTGTCTCTAACCTTTTTTCCAGCAAAATTGTTCAGTGACCACGTAGTCATATTTTCTTGCAAATGAGTTGATGCTTGAAAGCTTTGAATTTAATATGTAAGTGGAAAATTAGGCCGAAGTATGACAAGTATGAAGAGGCCGTGTATGTAGTATCTGTTTCAGTAGAATGCCTGTTTTTCCAACATGTGAACTTCTGACCAGAATGTGAAGGTTTTGTGTTTGTTTCTGGAGGTGAGGTTATTTGCATTGTAGAAACATTGACAAATGTATTCAGTTGTTTTACTAGGTACTTCTTTTAACCAGTCATAGTGGGAACAGATTGCTTAGTAGAATTAATAAAAAGCTACTTCTGATAAATTTTTTAAATTTTAGTTTAAAAACAGGTAGTGCGCAATGATTATTGTTGCACTCAACTTTCTTTAGCTTTTTTGTGTTGAAACACTGCCTCTTCTCCTGTATTCAGCCTGTAGGTGCTTTTTCCCTCTTGTCTCAGACTATCAAAGTGTACCTTTGGAGATCCAGAAATAGATTTTGGCAAATGTGCAATTTATTTTGTCACTGTCTTACACTACTTCTCAATTCCCTCTTCTTTCTTTGGCAGAGTGCTTCTTTCTTGGCTGGGCAATCAAGTCACTGTCTTTGAGA
Organism: Sialia sialis; assembly: GCA_009812075.1. Lineage (NCBI taxonomy): Eukaryota > Metazoa > Chordata > Aves > Passeriformes > Turdidae > Sialia > Sialia sialis. Next base: position 3,856,513 of record VRYO01000168.1, on the reverse strand, counting down.
CTTTTTGTTGTCTGACCTTTTGTTTTCCAAGCATATTTCAATGCTAAGAAGAATAAGAAAAATACTGTTGTCCTGTAATTGCTAATCACCAGCATATTGTTCCCCAAGGATTTCTTCTGTTTGTATAGGCATTTTTCAGGCAGTGATATTTCTGCCTTCCTATTAGCCTGGGTGTTAAGTTGCAAACACTCAATGGTACTGTTGATCCTGTTTGTTTCACTTGCTGCCCTGCAGAGAGAGAGACTCTACACTGTTGCTCTTGGATGGACAGGCATCTTCACCTGTCTCAAAGTTCTTAGGCTCAGTGATAAAGGGCTAGATTGAAAATTAGAAATGCAGTCACCTCTTCTGATCCTCTTACGTTGTTTTGTTTTGTTTTCTGTAGGGCTTTTGCACACTGGGAGGTGAAAGCCCAGTAAGCAAAAGTGAGAATTTATAACGCTTTAATGCTTCATGTCTCTTACTTTGTGGGTGTTCTGCTGCTGCCCCAAGGCTGCTAGGAGGGTTCTGGCTTCTTCCCACTTCCACATTGCTGCCACTTTTGGCATGAAATAGTATGGAGACACATGGGGCCATTAGTCCAGTGTCCCCAAAAGGATCCCTGTCTGAGTCCTGCATCACTGTGGGGAACAAAGGGTCTTGGAGATGTCTCTTCAGTGCTTCTTTCTTACTTAATTTTCTTGCATTGATTGTCACACTGCTTCTGTGTCTGGCTTTGGTTTAGCTATTTCAGTGGAAATATTTAATGTTATTGCAAGCAAGGCTTTAATTGACCCCTTGAATGTATGGAGTTAACAGCAGGGAATTCTGCTGCTTAAAACTCCTGTAATGCTTAGATAATACCTTTCCCACCCCTAGAGGAAGCAGCTGGGAATATAGCTTTGAGGGCCATGTGCACTCTGGACATAAAAGAGGAGGACATCCAAGAAAGACAGTTCTTGGAGCAGCACTATTCTAGTTGTCACCTGCTGGTGAGAACACATGCAGTTTGCAGCTCAGGAGATCAGTTCAGCACTTCCACCACTGCGTTACAAAAGCCCTGCAACAAATGTCTCTGCTGTTCTGTCTGAGCCTTGTGAATGTAAGACACACAAGAGCAGGTAATCAGGAAGCTGCAGACCAACTATCAGTCTTTGCTTTGGTTCTCCTGTATTACTGTCTGCTCTAAGCTGGTTGTATAAGATGGGTTTTTTCCACCTGCGTATTTTCATGGCCAGGAATGACTAGGCAAGTCCTAGATTTTTTGCTCTCCACAATCCTTTTTGTGGGCACACATCTTACCAATGAAAATTACTGGGTGAAGATAGAGTTAATGGCTGTAATAGAAGATACTTTTGAATCCTTCAGCCCATTGTCTATTCTTAGAAAGCACCTTTTGTGGAGGTACAGTGAATCAATTGATTCTCTTAGTCAGGGAAGAAGAGCTCAATAACGTCCCTTCTGACCCTGCCACCAAAAATATCCATAGGTATTTTTGAAGGAAAAGACTTTATCTGAGCAGACACTTACCCTCAGCATGGACTCTACTCTGCCTAGCTTTGACTAAAGCACAGCTTAATTTGCTGTGAAAGACATTTGGTTGTGAAACCCCTGGGACTTTTTGTTTTGTATTTGTTTCTTGTGTGTGTTAACTCCTATGCTCTGAAAAAAGTGGAGAAGTGAAAATGAGGAAGAAATAAGAACCCTCATCTATTTTGTCTCTACTCTCAGAAGAATGTATTTCAACAAAAATCAGTGTGAATGTTTCACTAATACTGTTTTTATTGCTTCATTAAAGTAGAATATTTTTTACTATTTCATTAGTTGCTATTTAGACAGGGAAGTGTCACATAAAGATTAAATTATACTCATTATTTGGCTTTTACTTTCCGTAATACAGAGCATGTTGTGTTGTGCTTTATAGTGTTTGAGTCCTCTGCCTTACCTTTTATAAGTCCTCTGCAAATTTGACAGCTAATGAATGGTTTTGTTCACTCTTTAGACGAGACAAGCTATGGATTTGCATGGAGTTCTGTGGAGGTGGCTCTCTACAGGATATTTATCATGGTACGTTAAGACTTTATTCTTTAAAATCTAAATACAGCTTATTTTAAAAAATTGAAATGATTGCATTGTTTTGGAATTAGAGAGGAGGAATCCTAAATTTAGTATCCATAATAATTTATTGAAGGTCAGCTTTAGCTTATGTTTTTACTTAATTGGTTTGAGTTTTGTAAAAAGCAGTCTCCATCCTTGGGGGGCTCATATGCCCATCACTGCTTTTGAAAGGCTGTAAAATTAGACAATATTACATTGTAAAGGGAAAAAATTAATGTCTTTATGTGCTGCTTTGCTTCATAGCCATTTTGTTTCTGAGCTTTTGAACTTTTAGTATAATCTGTACCGCTTCCTACAGAAATCTAGGTATGTGGATTGATTAGCATGAGTTCTCTTGTCCTTTGTAAACTGAATGTTTGTATACCAGTAGTTCCATGAGAGTCTTTTGAAATTTTCTTAGGGTTTAAGCTGGATGTGTGACATGTGAAAAGCAAAGGTAGTCTTTATATTTGCTTTAGGCTTGGCTTCAGTGAGCAGCCAAAGAAACAAGGGCTTTCTGTGAATCTGTTGGATAAAGACAGGGTCAGTCAATTGCTTGCCTGCTATTTTTCAAGAGACAAAATCAGTTTTACTGCCCTGAAATTAAGCCTTTTTTAGGAAAGGAATGTACTCTAAGTGAGGAATGGCTTTGGGGTTCTCGGGTGATGCTTTTTATTGAGGAAGTCTGTCTATATTCTAAATTGTGAAGATTTAAAATGTGAAGGTCTCTTGTGTGTAAGCAGCTTTTTATGTTTACCTTGGATGCAATTAAAAGAAGCACTGATTCACAAATTCACACCGTGTTCCTGCCATAGTTCAACAAGTTGGAGTGTGGCCTTGGTGATCCTTTACCTCTTTGCTAATTTTGAGAAAAGTATCGTGTTTAATAGGCTTTGTTTTGTGGAGCACCTGTAGAGTAGGAAATGAGCTCATGCCACATAAATGCCTGAGCATATGTCTACAGGAGTGGTTTCCCATTGCAGCTGATTTTTGGCTTCTCTACTGGTAGTTAGAGTGGAAGGTTCTTTTCTGGTCTTAATGTTCTAAAGAGTCCCATTCCAACTATAGGCCTCTCTAATCTCAAGTAATTTAAGTTTATCTGAAGGAAATTTCTCAAAACAAAAATAAATGCCTAGATGCAACTATTGTGGTGCCAATACATATAGTTTTGTGTGGGTTTGGAGCTTTTCTTTCAGGAAAGTGAAGTTGGATATAGATTTACTTTGAAGATACGTTGCCTGATACTAATATTGTAGAAGCTGAGCAGTTAGATTCTTTAATCTAGATGAATTTTTAACTCTCTACTCCTTCAGTGTCCTTTGAGAAACTCCATCCAACTCCATCTTTGTTTTCTGTGCAAAACCTGAAAAGCTTACAGTCAGGAATGCATTTCCTGGTCTTAAACCCCTTTGGTTTCAGGATCAAAATCCAGTGACTGGGATGAGTCACAGATCGTTCCTTGCTTGTCGCTCACTGTTTGGTTTGCGTGTTCAGAATTTAATTGTTTTCCTCTAAGAGACTTGAGTGGAGTTGGACCCTCGAGGGAGAGAAAGACTCTTCCTTCTCTTGGGAAAATGCTGAACCTGCTTACAGGGAGAGTTTGAGAAGCTGCTTGGTGTGGCAGGCACAGGAGCAGCAGTGTTGACATCTGATTTCGGAGAAAGGCTGAGAAGCTGGAGGGAACAGTTTGTCTGACAGTGTGAAGGATAGAAGGAGAGAGCAGGTCAAAAATGGTACAAAGAACTGCCCAGGGCTCAAAGGGGACTGAACAGAATTGGCTGCAGTTCTGAGTCACTGAGTTGAAAGTCCAGCCCTCTATAGAAGAACACAATGGGTTTGTTCAAGGGAAAGAGTTAGGCTTAAATCACTACTTGTGTTTCTTTTTCCTCTTAATTACTGTGAGATTTAAATACAGAGGAATTAGTAGTTTCCATTCCAACACTACTGGACATTTTTGACTTTAAAACATGTTGTGGTCTTTGGGATGCTCAGTCTGGGGTAAAGATTAAGCACATTTACTTAGAGACTCGTAGTGTCAGGTCCTATCAGTGTGAATGGAAGTAACTGAGGTGTGAATTTGGAATGGGCAGTATCTTACCTGATTTTGAGATTTTTTTTTTTCTTCTTTTTCCCTTCCATTTCAGTGACTGGACCACTATCAGAGCAGCAGATTGCCTATGTTAGCAGAGAAACACTACAGGTAGTGTCTCCTCAGTTGTCTTTTAGTGTAAAAGTACTAAAAGCTAAGAATAACATGTGATGCCATGGAAGTCTGGTAATTGGATGACACAGCATTTTTCTCAGCATTCTGAGGAGGTCCCGTATTACAGTGCAGAAATTTGTATAACTGCATAACCTCAAATTACCCTGGATCATTTGAAGAAATCTCTTGTCATATTTATGCTGGTAATTTTATATTAGTTTTTAAAAGGGGGGAAGCAGCATTTAATTAGCAGTTTTCTTAGTCCATATTTATAGTATAAATTAATTACTGCACGTTTGAAGGAAAATTAAAACACTCAATTTTGCATATCTAATACTTGATCTGTGCCAATAAGAAAAAAATTGCCTGTGTGCTTGAGATATTGAAGGTAAGGTCATTAGCCTCTCCTTGTGGGTATGCTAGCTTTCATTTTTCTTCCCTAAATTACAGGTTCAGTACAGCAGTAAAACTTTGTCAGAAACTGCTTTTTGATGGATGTCTCTCTGTGAGAGAGCAGTTCTTGACTTGTAGTGAACACAGACCTGTTGAATGCTATCAGCTGAGACTTGCTACCTCTCACTCTTTCAAGATAGCTCTGTTCCAGCCCATCTCCCTTGGTTGTCACTCACCATCTCCCTATGCTATGCCAGAAACTGCTATCTTCTGACTTAAAGGATGTGGTGGTTTTCTTTTACTTGAAGGTCAGGCTTACATTACATCTGGGAGTGTTAAGGGTTTTGAGTCTTTAAACCCTTTTGTTCTTACAGTTGTGGAATGGTTTGTGTTAGAAGGGGCCTGGAAACACCACCCTGCAATGAGCAGGGACATCCTCAACTAGATGAGGTTGCTCAGAGCCCTGTCCAACCTGACCTTGAATGTTTTCAGAGATGGGGCATCCACCACTTGCCTCTGCAACGTCTTCCAGTAGTTCATCACCATCATTATAAAAGAATTCTTCCTTGTATCTAATCTGAATCTACCCTCCTTTACTTGAAAACCATTACACTTTGTCCTCTCACAACAGGCCCTGCTAAAAAGTTTGTCCCCATCTTTCTTATGGGACCTCTGCACATTTGTTGAGGATGCCCTTGATCCCACTGTCTATACCAACAGTGTGGATATTAAACAGTCTGGTGTGGAACCCCGAGGGACACCACTTTTCACTCTGGACACGGAGCTTGTTTACCACCGCTCTGTGGCTGCAATCATTTAGTAATTCCTTACCCACCAGATAGTCCATCAATCAAATCCATAATCTTTTTAGATATGGAAGAGTGACTAGTCTAGAATGGAATTTATGAAGCCGTTTACTTGTGTGGGAAGATATCTTGGTTGATATGTATAAATTTTGTGTGAGAAAAAAACCTTACTATTTTGTATTTTCTAAATGTTATTCATTGACCAATGTTCCTATATTTTAAATTGTCTGTAAATACATGTTTATAATAACTGATAAAATATAATGCATGTAGTTTCAGATATCTTGTTGAAGCTTATCATGGAACACCATTTTCCCAAGTAAGAAGTCTGGGAATATAGGCTATTGTCCATCCATAGAAGTAATTTGTCCAACGTTAATTTTGCCACCAAGTGTCCATGAATCTGGAGTCTCACTTGGATGCTGAACTTGACATTTGGTCTCTGTATTTAGAAGCCCATTGAGTCCTCCATTTTCAAAAAATATCTGCTGTCCATTTTGCTAAAATCCATGAGATTGATTTTTTTAAAATATGAACTTTAAAGTAATTGTCTCCAGGCATTCAGTTTTGAAAATGGTGACTTCACATTCTTCCAGGGCAGTGGTAATTAATGGCCTTTGCATGTAAATAGCATCTGGAATCAAGGAGTGCACATGGGACTCTTCTGGCTAATGCCAGCTGTTCCAGTGGTCTGGTAGATGCTTTGATTAATTACACTTTTTATTTTGCAATCCACTCTGTGATGTCTTGCATGAACTGGCAAAAAAAGATGAGTCTTGACATGGATATTTCCTGTGAACATAAAGCCTTGTGGCGGTTCATGGTCACAGAGCAAGAAAGATATTTGTGTGTGATTTTGCGCCTGGAAGAGAATTTTAATGATAAGCCTAGAGTGTCCAAAGTGACATGGTCACTGATTTTTCATGCAGGGATTTGGTTCTGTAGAATTCTTTCAGAATTTAAACTTAGTTTCTAACTTGTGTTGAGACTTACTATGTTTTGGTCTTCTGTCATTGAGACCCGGGTGGCTGAATGCTTTTGCGGAAATCCATGAAATAGAGTTGAACTCTGGTGTTAGACCCGAATCACTGCCTGCTGGCACATTTCTAGGCTTGACTGAAATATGTACTGATACAGGAGATAGCTTTACCAGTGGTCCTGTGATCTGACTGCTGAATAGAAGACTCCTAGGGAATTTACCAGTAATTACTTTGGTCTGTAAAGGAAAACTTGCCCAAAGGAAAACTTGTTTGGGTAATACTCTTCTTCCAGTAGGTGTGGTGACTGGTTTTACTTCCATCTATCCTGTGTTTTAGATATTAGATTAATGTCTAAATATCGCTATATAAAGATATTTAGGTTTGCTACTTTATGTAAAGATATTAGACATGGTGCTACATTTATTGAATCTGCACATTTGAAGGAAATTACACTGAAATATAAAAATGTTCTTCAGTCAGCGAATCACTTGGGAGATTAAATTGGATCCTAAATATACGTGGTAATTAAATAAGAAATGTAAGTCAAAAATGAAAAATGTTGGACTAAATTACTCTTTAAATATTTTATGCAGGGACTATATTACCTTCACAGTAAAGGAAAAATGCACAGAGATATAAAGGTAAGTAAAAACTGAAGAAGTTTTTGGTGCTTTTAAAATAGGTTACATCACCTCCAGTGGTCTTTACTGTTACATATAGTTTTCAGTACATTTCTGAATATGTGGGGATTTTTAATCTATCAGAATCAAATGAAAGTTTAAGCCCAAGGAAAAATTCTTTCTTTAAAATCTATGCAAGAAAATAGTTGGTTCTTTTCTTTGAAGCCACACATGCCGTTTATGTGGATGAGTGCTGTGAAATTTAGCCATCACATGGTGTCCAGAGCAGTACATGTTCAGATGACAGTCAGTGTGTGTGCTCTGTGCAAAAGAAAGGTTTGTTCTTCCCACAGCTTTTCCAGGGAGATCCATATACCCTTCTTTTTGAACCAGCTAGTGAGCAGAGCTCTTGCTTTGGCTTCTTGCATCGTGGTGAGCAGATTGCAGGGCAGAGGCTGCTGTTCTGTGTGGTTCCTGGAGATGACTTCTGTCCCCTCCCTCGCATGCTAAAAACAGAAAGGGTGCTGCAAATCAGGCTATTGGTACTGACTTCAATCTCCATCTCAGCGAAGCTGTATCCAAAGTGGCTTGTTCTTACACTCCATTATAGTTTTCCTTCTGGTGCTTCCTGTTGACTTTTTGTTCCTGAAGTTTTTTACTACCTAGTCTTTCCAAAGCTCTTCCAAACCTGGCAAGCTTCCTCCTGGAAATCTGACAGTAAATCATCATATTCTTTTGTGTTGCATGCTGTTGGTTTGTCTGGTTTTGGTTTCTTTTTTCTCCAGCAGCTTCAACTGTAGTTGCCTTCATGCAGCCTGATTCCAAGTTGTTCTCTATGGCTGCAGAAGAATGTTTCGAACAATCACAAAAGTAATTTGGGTTTTTAGCAATCATAAAAGTAATTTCTGAATGAAAGATTACTTCAGGCACCAAAAATTAAATGTTTTCCGCTATACTTTCTAGAGTGCTTGTAAGGATACAGTGCACAGTTACTTTTTCTAAGCAGATCTCTGCTAATAACAAATGTTTACAGTGCTTACATTGAGAAGTCTTTTTTTTTTTAAAAATCTGTTCTCATGAGCATGGAAAATTACTGTCTTCATCTGCGGATTGCCTGACTGCTGAATTGTTTGCTTCCCTCAGTAGCTAAGTTCCATGTTTAGAGTACCTGTCCTGTTAGCTTGAGAGGTGAACAAGGTCAAGAGCATGTAAGCAGGGCTGTTACACTGTTTGCCAAGCTCATTAACTGTGCTTGTGCAGCTTGGGCCAAGTTTGCTGCGTTTTATTGCAGGCCTGACTTTTCCTGCTCTGGGAAAAGCCATAATCTGTAAAAACACACGTTTTTGGAGGTTCCTCTCTGCTGCCTTTCCCTCTACCTGATGGGCAGTGCAGTGCAGATGTTTGGAGCCGTTTAGCCAGCTCTAACCTTCACTCAGCTCAACCTGTACCAGGTTTTAATCTTCAAATCAGGTTTGTTCTCAGTCGTTTTATCCTGTAATTTTGTAATACAAACCACTGCTTTGGATTAATTTTGGTTATTGAGCTGAAGTGAATGGAACACACAGTCACACAAAAATGACCTCTCCAAATCCAGCACAAGCAGGATCTCTGTTGCGTAAGGACGGAAGTAGCTTTGCTAAATGCTTGATTATTGAGGCAGGTCCTTAAGGCTATAATTATAAGCATGGCTCTTAAACAAGATATAATGAGCTCCTACTTATGAAAAGAAAATGAAATTGTTTCCACTTTGACCTTTTGAGTTCCTGTTTCCTCTGAGTCATTGTAAATAGAAAAAAGTAAGAATTTATCAGTACAGGCAAATACTGTTTATTGAGAGGTTTTGTGTGCAATGCAAACTCTGTAGGACCATAGGCTAAACTAAGAATTAATGAAAAACACTGTAAATCCAAGATTTTTTAATAACAGAGTGGCAGCTTGCTAATTTCACAGACATTTCCTTGATAAGGTTGCAGATTTATTGAACACAATCCTTGCTCTCTCTTTGGTCTATAAGTTGCTGTAAGATCCCACCTGTTTCTTTTTTTAATGTGGTAATTGCGGAAATGGCATATTTTAATTCAAGTAAACTTTTCTTTTTTTAAAGGGAGCAAACATTCTTTTAACGGATAATGGACATGTAAAATTAGGTGAGTTAATATATCTTAGTGCTTAAAAATCATTATTTTTATATGCTCTAAGAAGCAGCATGCTCTATTTTGTTTAATGAAGTGATGGTTCATGTAAGGAATTTGTGAATATCAGAATTATTTTTATCTTGCTGGCAGCATCTAACTAAACCATTCAATTAGTATCTGAGGATTAGTTGGAGTAATTTTGGAACAGTGGGGTAAAAGACCTGATATTGTAAGAGAAAAATAAAAGTCAAATCACAGGGTTTTATAAATTTTTAATAAAATCTACTATCCAGAGTCCTTAAATGTGAAGTGTACTTTGAAAGCTTATCTGAATCTTTTTTGTAACACAAAATGAGATGTTCTGTCTTATTAAAACGCCTCATGTACCTGCTTAGGTGTCTGTGCCAGTCTGCTCTTCCTTGTATGGATGAGGGACATTTGTGTGCATGTTTGGCAAGTGACTGAGGGGAGCTGACCAATGGTATCGGAGACAGACCAAGTTTCTATTATTTGCTTTTGTTATTTATTTTTTGTTAAATATTTCCAGTATATTTAAGAACCGCTAAATATTGGAGAAACCAAACTTGTAATTAATTGTTAACGAACACATCAAATCACTTGTTAACGGTCTTTTTTTTGCCTTTTTTTTTTTAAATAGCTGATTTTGGAGTATCTGCACAGATAACAGCTACAATTGCCAAAAGGAAATCATTCATTGGCACCCCATATTGGTAACTGTGTTTTACTTGACCATTAATATAATGGTAACACATATAATACTGTTGAAAAATGGTGATAAAGGCATGCTCTGTCACTTCCTGGGTAGACTAACCACTAAAGGCTGTGTCAGACTTTCTGGTGATCATATCTGTGTTACTTATTCCAAATCCTGAATTAGCTGAGTGTCAGAGAAAAGGCTTTAATGCTCTGAAAACTTGAAAGGCTATGTAGTGCCATCACTGTTGACTCATTTATCTTAGTTTAGTAAAACCTAAAAACTAGCAGCAGTTTTGCTTGTTTTTAACTTTGATCGTAAATATTTTTTATTCCCTGATTTTCCATTTTGGTGTTTAATGTTATTTCCCCTCCAGCCTAGATACAACTTTTCTACAACTTTTCAGTTGATTAGTTTCCTTTGCCTTCACAGATCTGCAGACTTTTGCCGCTTGTGAAGCGTTTTTCTAAACAATTTTTTCCTTTATTTACCTATACTGATTGAATTCTGTGATACTGTTCTATCTGTATTGCATCTCTGTTCTTCCTCTTTAAACTAGTCTGTGTAATTTTTCTTATCTGAAGTTCTGCCTTTCATTTTATCCTTTTCCTGCTGGAAGTGGTTGTCCCCTTTCACCTTGAAGTAAACGAGACACATTCCCCACTATAAAACAACACTTCTGTAGTATGCTTCACAGATACTAAAATTCGGTAGTCTGACAGTATAGTAGGTGCAAGATAAGAATATGTATAATGAAGAAACCCCTATGTTCAAGTATTGACTTGAACTAGGCAAGCACAGTATTTTTAGCATTCTTCTTCACACTAAGGCTTCCTTCACTTCCCTTTTAGAATAACACTCCCATCAGTCAGGATTGTGTAATTGGTTTGTGTCTCTTTCCCAAGATGTCTGGGTGACCTCAGTCCTTGCCTGTAACTTTCAAATTGTTCCAGGCTTCTCAAATGACCTTAAATAACAAGTTTGAAAGTATTACATAGGTTAAATGCTCATGAAAAGCATTGGTTGTCCTTTGCAAAGCTTCTGGGGGATTTGAGAGCAGAACCAAGGAAGGGGAATTTTAGAGATTGCAGAGAAGAAAATTTAGTTGAAACAGGCCATGAGAAGGTTTTAGTGGTCATTAGATCTACATGTGTCTCAGGGAAAGTGGACTGCAGTGCTAGTAACCCTTCCATTTAAATGTTTAATCCATGTTCTCCCCTCCTGTGGAAACTCCCTCATTTTTGATTTAGAGTGATTGGGATTTTTAATGAACTGTAGAAGAAATGCACCCAAATAGTTTACTTATGAAAACATGAAGTAAGTTCTACCATCAAACCTGCTGATGTTTTCAGATCTACAGATAAGGAGTGGAAAGGGCCCACAAGGGTCATTAGCCATGCACAGGAGATCCCCAAGTGTCACACCATGTGCCTGAGAGCATTGTCCAAACACTTTCTGAGATCTGGCAGGCTTGGTGCTGTGACCACAGGATTTCTTTATTTGAGCAATGCATCAGTTGAGATGCTGCTTGCTGATCTACTGGAGCACTCTCCAAGTGACTTAATCTGTATTACATTTATTGAGTTACTTTGTGCTACTTTTCAGGTGATCTGGACTGATGAAGCTCAAAGCTAAGAAATACTAACGTGTTGGCCATCTCATAGGGCTACGTAGGACAATCAAATTCATAATTCACTTTGGCCATTCAAAACACACGACAATTCTAAGTGAATAATTTCCTTTAGGTATTCCTGTTTGTGTGCCAGTTATGTTTGTTCATTTTTGCCTCCTGAGAATGTGAAACCACTTTGTTTACTTAAAGAGGTCACTTGACATGAGTGAGACAGACTTGACAAACAAGGAGTGCTCTATACAGAGGTGACAATGAGTCTCATGCTTTCAGGATACAAGAAAGCTGATGTTTTGTTGCTTTTCTCTTGTTGGAATTCTTTTCTTCAAAGTCAGTGGATCACTTTCTGGACAATGTGTAAACATTGTGTGGATTTTATTGTAGTTGAATAATTATACTTCAGGCTCTTTGATTGTTGAGTAGTATTTAGTCTGAGAGATTGATCCACTTACTCCTGAATAACCATTTTAGGAACTGCTTATTAGTTACCAGAAGATGACTAAGGCGAAACTTCAGGTGTACATTGCATAATTTTTTACACACAAACGTGTGTGTATATCAGTGTATACTCTGACCTTATAGATTGAGAGCTTTAAGGAATAGTGTGTGTATAAAGACTATTTGATTTGTGGTGAGAAGTTTACCTAAAAATGCCTTTTACCATTCAGGATGGCACCAGAAGTTGCTGCAGTAGAAAGGAAAGGTGGCTATAACCAACTCTGTGATCTATGGGCAGTTGGAATAACTGCAATAGAGCTTGCTGAACTTCAGCCTCCAATGTTTGACCTACATCCAATGAGGTTAGTGAGGGGTTAGAGCTTGGTAGGTAAATTAAGTAATCCGTTTGAAGAATTGGCTGTGTGTGCTTGTGGGTTTTGGGTGTTACTGCAGGGGCACTGGGCTGTGGGTGTTGTGAGTGAACGGGACAGAAATTGTAACAATTCCTTCTGGTGCATAAGTGTGTAAAGTCCTTGTTGAGTCTCTTAAACTGGTGGGGCTTCATCCTTCCTGTTAAATAAAGTTTTTAATAATTTATCTCACATCTATTGCATTGTAACCACAGAAATGCTGTTCTTTTTTTTTTTTCAGAGCACTTTTTCTAATGACAAAAAGCAACTTCCAGCCTCCTAAATTAAAGGACAAAATGAAATGGTAAGTACTTTTTGGTTTCAGTAGATAATGAATGAACTGTACTGGGAAATTGATTTTAATGTTTAGCACTTTGTTTTACAGGTCCAATAGTTTCCATCATTTTGTGAAAATGGCACTTACAAAAAATCCTAAAAAAAGACCTACAGCTGAAAAGTTGCTACAGGTATAAATTTATGTATGAGGGTTTTTTTTAAAAGTTGTAAAATTAAAATATGCTTAATGTGAATTTAAATCTCTGGGTTTCTCTCTGTCTTTCAGCATCCCTTTGTTACCCAGCCATTAAATCGAAGTCTTGCCATTGAACTTTTGGATAAAATGAATAATCCTGATCATTCCACTTACCATGATTTTGATGATGATGATCCTGAGGTAGGAATATTTTTTAATCATAGAATCAGATTATGTTTTTGTTTGTCAGCAAAACTAAATGATTGTGATTTATTGAACCCCAGGATTTTTTGTGATCTTGGAATAGTCTTAAGGATAGCTTTTACTTCAAGTTGTGCTGCTCTAGTTGTGTTGCACTTAGCAAAAATCATTATATTTATGGGAAGGGAAGCCTAAAGAGAAGAAGATTTCAATACTTCAAAATTTTGTTTATTGCTGTTCAACAATTTTGAAACAGTAAATGTGGTCTACTTCTCCAGTCCTGAATTCTGTCATGCATTTGCTGTATGTTTCTTTGTGGAATTATGTTTACATCTGCAAAGAAAGCATTCATAAAAATTACTTTATACTTGTGTAGGAGAGAATGATCCTGCAGTTGTTTTTGTTCAATGGTGTGATGTGTGTTTTTTTGCAGATTTTATTTTTCCGTCTTAGAATACTCTGAAACTTGATTTCATTTACAGTTTTGTCAGAGTTTCTGATTTTCTGCTCCAACAGTTGGGAAAAAGTAGTCTGCTTATGTAAGATGATAAACAGCACAGGACTGAAGTGTTTAATAAATAAGAGAAAAGAGAGAGATATTATGTTCCTTCATCCCGTCTTCATACTTTCCTGCACGTTAGTGCATACTTTTCAAATGTTTACAGTTCTCTAACTGATGGGGTTTTTTTGTTTTGGTTTGGTTTTTTTTAAGAAAAAATGTGATCCTTTTAGCACAAATGCCATTGATTCTTTAATTACGTATTTATGGTTCTTTTTAATGGATAAACTAAAATGCCTTCAGAGGAAAGGAAGCTTAAAAGAGGCAGCTAATTTAAGGGACTAATTTTCAGATTTTACAAGTTAAATGAGCTTTTACTCCCTCAAGCAACAAAGACCAGTTGACTTGCACCAAGTCTTTTTTAAAAGATAAAATAAAAAGTGTGGAAAGAAGCCAAAGTGCAGTGTTTATACATTTTCTAAATGAGAGGGAAAGAGATGAAGGCTAAAGATGGAATGCTTGTCAATACTTTTGAAAGCAAATGTACATAGTGAGAGTGGGATAAAAATTTAGTAGATTTCTGATAAAAAAGGCAAAGTCAAACACACAAGAAATCTCTTAATGTGGTTGGCTTTCGGGTCACTTAAGACAAAGGTATCTAATTCCAGATGGAGTCAGCACTGAGAAACTTGGATCTTCTCACCATAAGCTGTTTAGTGTTCTTTAGTTCTCTCTCTGCTTAGAGTGAGAGCTCTGAGGCCCCTTAAGAGGTGTTTCTTAGCTTACAAAATAGTGTTCACTCTTACGTGTCCCTGTGACTTACCATTAAGAAGGCTCTTTGATTGCCCTCTGTATGACTTATCCATTATCCCATAATGAAGTGTGGTATCAGGAGCAAAAACTGTGTCTTGTCTAGGGAGAAGCTTAGCAAATTTTATATTTCAGATGAAGAATCTCACCACAGGCAGAGCATCATTGGCATTGTGGTCTTTCCTATAATAGAACGAGTGAAATAAGAAGTGTATGTGCTTCTGACGCACAAGTTAACTTCCTTCAAAACTCGTCTGCTCACAGAGGCAGCTGGAGATGTTAATTTAAGGATTGGCCTGTTCTGTATTTGTCACAATTGCCTGAATGCATTCATCAAAAATCAAAAGTCACAAAGCGTGGTACAACGTAACATAGTCCAAAAACACTGTTGAGAATTGAGAGCTTCAGATCTGCTCCCCAGTTCGTTTATCCCAATTTGTTTGTTTATGGATTTTTTTGCAATGATAGTGTTAATGTTTTGAGGTTTTTTGGTGGGTTGTTTTAATTCTTGGAAACTAGAAAGCTTTTCTCTCTGTCAGTGGTCTGTCTTTGAAGGCAAGTCTGCTACCCACTGTGGAGACAAGTCTTCACTTGGTCTGTGCTGCTTTTAGGGTGGTGTAATCAGTTACTGCTTGGGTAGTCTGCAGAGCTATGAAGTGGATCTGAATTTGCCACCACTCTGAGGAGTACCATACTACATCTTGAAATCATTCTGAACTCATGGGTGAAGTGTTTAATGTGTGAAAGCTAAAACCCATGCCATTATTTGTGTGTAATTAAAAAGGTTCTCCTGTTCATAGAATTGTTATTCATTTGGCAACTGTATCTGAGACGGACATTTCCAATGTTTTTCCATGGCCCAGCTCATGGAGGGCTTCACTTAATTTCCCATTCAGTCATGGACAGGATCTCTGGTTGGGACTTTGGACTTAGGAGATGTTGACAATTGCCTGTTCTCCCTATTTCTGTGACAGTGATTCTCAGGATAAATACGATACTAGCTGGAAGGGTTGTAAAGAGGAAAGTACTCATGTTTTATGCCTAGCACACTGGAAGTTTTGGGGATAAGATTGCTTTTGAGATCTATGCCATGATGGAGATTGTGTCCAAATGGCATATGTGTCAAGAAGTTAATCTACAGTAATTTCACGATTATAAGCTGTACCTCCCGGTAGCCGAGTAGACCACAGGATTTGTCCATATATAAGCCACACCTGCATATCAGCCGCACTTTTTTTTTTTTTTAAATTTTTTTTTTAAGTGAGGATCCATATGTAACAAATTAGTAACAGACACAAATTGGTGTCAGGTGCTCAAGTTGCAACAGTTTCCATAGACCAGAGAAGCCTTTAAAGGCAGCCCCAGGCGCCCTCCCATGCCGGCTCTCACTTCCAGGTTGGCATTTCACTGGGATTTGTCCATAGATAAGCCGCACCTGAATATAAGCCGCACTGCTGGGGTAGGCTGGATTCTTCAATGAAAAAGGTGCGGCTTATATTCATGAAATTACTGTACATTGCTTTGTCCTCTTGCACAGCTCAGATGCCAGGCTGTTGCCTGTTGTCGGTGCAGGTATTTCAAGGTGACTTGAGGACTTTGTCCTCATGACTGAGAGATGAAGATTTGATCCTGGATGTAATTCTGTGGTCATGGAGAGGTGTTAGGATGACAGGCTCTGTCTGTAGTGTAACACAGGCATTTGTGTCAGGGTGCAAGTGTTCACATGGTATTGCTACAAAGGTGAAAATGGCTCATACTCCTGCTCCACCTGGGCTCCTGGTGCTGGAATTACAGATGCACACACATCAGACACAACTGGGCAGTGCCTCTTAAGGAAAGACTGTAAATGAACAACCTTTCAGCATGTGGTATCAGATCAAACCTTGACATGCCATAACCAAGCATTTTTGAAGCCCTAAGAGTGCACAATAGACAGAATAGAGCTGTGGAAGGGAAAGATTTGACACAAGCTGTGAGAAACAAAACTACAGGTGTGATAGGTGGGAGAAAATACACATCCACAGTCTAAATATCTTCAGTTTCAAGGAAGAGCAAAGTGAACAAAAATAGGAGGTGAAGCACCATGTACATGTGTTGGAACAGGAATCAAAGTAGTGTGTGATGAAAAGGGGAGAAGGGAAGCCAAGTTTGCAGATGGTATTTGAGGAATAAACAGTTTCTGAGCTGTTCATGATTCTCTGGAAATACAGCAATAATAGTATTAGTAAGCAAAGGATGATTCACATGCAAAGAGGTTCACTATGGACCCTGAGGCAGTGGACAAGGGTACAGAATGCCCCCATATTTCTAAGAGAACTTGCAGTGGTGAATGTAGAAAGAAGAGAGAAAATCCAGTAGAGGTGAAAAAAGAAAGCCAGGTCCTAAAGTGCAGAACACTTCATCCCGTAGAGAAGTAAAGGGAAATTCAGGGAAAAAATTGAAGTGGAATAGAAATATGAAAGTGAATTTGTAGAAATTTTGCTGTCTCTCTTGCCTCACAACACAGGAGTTCCAGGAGTACTCCTTTCTATTCAGCTTTGAAAACCTCCGGTAGATTTCTCATCTGCTTAAATAACGTAACTGATGACATTTTAGAAATCAGTTTAAATTAAAAGCTGGGAAAATTATTTGAATGAAATCTGCCAGTAAGTCAGATTTAGCCTTACTGCTTATTTTAAAAACTACCAATATTCTTAAAGTCAATGGTGAAAAAAGAAAATGTGATATGAGCAAAGACAAATGCTGGCCATCGTTTGCTTTATTTGCTCAAATGCAGTGTTCTCAAATCCCTTATACTGAAGGCACTCAACAGTTAAAATGTCTCCAGATAATTCTGACTTCAATATATTAAAAATGCACGCAATCTTTACATTTAGCTGTCACTTGTTTGGTTTTTTTTAAATTTTTGTTATGCTAAAGAAGCCTGAAAAACTTACATAATACAGGGTTTCAAGGGAGTATATTTTGGTATTAAATATTTTATTTTTCATTTCTAGCCTCTTGTTGTGCCTCACAGAATTCATTCAACAAGTAGAAATGGGAGAGAAGAAAAAACACGCTCCGAAATAAACTGTAAGCATGTGTAATGTGACAATATGATGTCTTTAATCACTGATATTATTTCAACTGGTATTTTGGTTATCTGACATACATAGAAACTTTTTTAGCGATGCATAGGAAAATAAAAGCTTAGACCGTTTTGCTTAAAGATACAGGTTAATTTAGTATCTTGGATTTACTTTTGAATTGAAGCAATCACATAGAGGTCAGGAAGGGAGGAGGTTGATCACTGGCCATTAAAAGCAGACTGCATCTCCCAAGTTCTAGTAGTTATTTTGCTTGAATGAAATCAGAGCAATACTTAGAGCTTTAGCTGTGTTTTCTTAAGGTAAAATTGAGAGTAGGACTGTTCAAGAAATCTTGCCAAAAAATTGTTCTGGAAAATGTAGTTAATTCATGCCAAACTTCATTCAGCCCTCTTTAGTGCTAGTGAGTCTCAGAAAAACAGATCCAACAGTGAATTCACACCATGGAGGGTTTTTTCTATAAAGTACAGCTGTGTTGCACCTCTAAAGAGGATGCTTCACTGCTCTATTTGCCCAGTGGTTTTCCTGTTCCTTCTAATGAGACGATGTGGCAAATGATGATTGGGCTACCTTTGTGATAAAATAGTACTTTCAGTGCCCATTAGTTTCTAGCAGACACAAATGTGGTATGTCCATGTGTCACAAGTTTCTATCAGTGGGGATATGATACACCCATTAAATTGAATTTTTCTTTTTTGTTAGCCTTTGGAGCTAAGTCTTGTCTAACTGCAGTCCAACTTCTCATTTTCCTTTTCTCCTCTTTAGTTGGCCAAGTGAAGTTTGATCCACCCTTGAGGAAAGAGACAGAGCCGCATCATGAATTTGTGAGTAACAAGCAGCATGGGCTATGCACTACACATTAATCCCTACAAATATCTGTGAGGGAGGAGAAATCCAGGATGTGTAGCATGCTTCCTTGGTACTACTAAACTTGTTGGTGATTTTACTGGCAAGTTGTAATGTACTGAATTTTTTGTGCCATTATATTCACTATATGTAGCAAACCTCCTTATTTGTGGTTTCTGCCTCGTGTGCTGTATATGCTAAGCAACAGCCCTTTGTGTTGCAGGTTTCCTCTATCCTTTATCCCTCACTGCCCAGTATATCATTCCCTTTATTTACAGAGTTATTTTTTAATTGTAGAATTCCTGTGTGTACTCAGCAGTTTCTCCCCCTTGTTATGGTGTTGACAATGGAAATAATAAAATTGAGAGCTTGGGGGAGAGGTACAATGCATTTTAAAAGACTTTTCTCTGTGAATAATCCTTCTGTGGCTCTGCATCACAGCTGAGCCATGCTAAGTCTGGCAGCTATTTTCTATCAAGGTGTATTGCCAGTGGTTTCTTCCAGTGGACCCATTGGTACAAGGGGTGTGAGTACTCAAGCTGTGAGGAAAAGGTATCTGTGCTGTCTCACAATTGCAATAGCTTCCCCTCTTCTGTGGAGCCTGTTGCTTTTCACATTTGTGCACTTGGAGAGTTTCTTCATATTCCTGGAAAAAAAGACACTAGTTTTTTTCCTGACTCCAGACTTACTTGTTCTCTGTTTTTCTAAAGCAGGTGTCAAGGAGAAAAAGTTGGCTTAGTAAATAGCTGGGAGGGACACTGGCTTTACTCTGAGTTGTTTTTTGGAAGGGTGTGTACTTAGGAATGTTCTTCTATAGTCTACAAACCACATGTGAGTTGGATTTCTGACACAGACATCCTTGTGGCACTCTGTAGTTGCACTGAAATAGTAATTCCAGGTGCTTTACCCTTTGGTAGTGGGTCAGCAGACTCTGGGTTTATGAGGTAACACCTACGCGTATTCCACGCATATATGGTGCACCGGAGTATAAGGCGCACTTCCGGGTTGGTGGCAATTTCCCCGTACTTTGTGTGTATATATATATATATATATATATATATATATATATATGACGCACTGACGTATAAGGCGCACGTCTCTCTCTCTCTTTTTATTTTTTTTTTTTTTTTTTAATTTTTTGAAGCGAGGATCTGTGCGCAACAAAGTAATGAATTAGTAATGGAATCACACAATTGTGGGGTTTACTGTCAGGTGCTCAATTTGCAAACAGTTTTCATAGATCGGCATAGCCTTTAAACGCAGCCCCAGGTGCCCTCCCTGTGCCGCAGGCCCTGGCGCTCCCACCCCCGGTGGCCCCCCTCGCCGGGGCAGCCACCGTGGCTGGCACTTCTGGATTGGCAAGTGTCTGAACTTTGTCCATATATAAGGCTCACCGGCGCATAAGGCGCACTTCTGGGTTCTGTTCACAATTTCAGTCAAAAGGGTGCGTCTTATACGCATGATATTACTGTAATCTGCTCGTCCTCAGAACTGGCTGGACAGGGAGCCTAGTTTCTGGTGCCTGCTTGAGATGGAGGAGAATAGCTTACCAAATCACATACAGAATTTAGACAAGTATTTCAGATGTGTTACTTAGACCTTGATGTAACTGTATAATAGCATCATTTAGGAGCCCTGGTTATGTAAGTTTCTATTAAATATGATAATGAAGGCAATGCTTCCACCATAAACCCATCATTTAACTCAAAATTATTTTTGAACTAATTCCAAGTTATTTTGTCTTTGCTTCCCTGTTGCATGGTCTGGATTGTAAAGAAAATGCAGTTGAAAGAATTGTATAGTTGAAGTATCCATACTTTTGCTCATTAAGAGTTTTTTTTATACATGTACAGAATTGTAATTGTAAAATTATGTTAGTGGAGAGGTTGAAGTTTTAAAAATACTTTTTCTATTTCTTTTTATCGGTTGCTAACCGTACAAACCATAATGGGTAAATCCATGGTGCTTTTATTACATGTTAGGAACTTGGGTTGCTAAACTGGAGAGAGATTTTTCTAAGGGGTTTAAAGCACAGCTTTTGAGAGCAGTTTTTTTACAGGTGTTGGAAGGGAGGAATTGAGCCTTTTCCTACACTGTATGTTAGCTGTCAGGACCTTTGCACTTTGGAATCTCAGAAGTTCTTGCTGCTCCGGTGAAGGGACTTGAACCATCCAGATTAATTCTGCTGATAAGGAAATGTCTCAGTATTGTCTGTTCTGGTCAGATTTTGGCATATATGAAATCTGTCCAAGAAGCTTGCCTCATTTCCCTGTCTATATGGAACCTGTAACTGGGTCTCTCTGAAGAGGAAAATTAACTGCTCAGTGCCTTATGTCAGAAAGATGCATGCAGACGTGATACATTCTTCCCCGATAAAACAGATCTGTTATTTCAAAAATAATGATGTTGGACCCAGAGACCAAATTTTAAGCGTATAGTTATAGATTAGCTGAAGAACCAATGGACAATTTTCATTGGCATGGCAAGTTGTAAATGAATGACCTGTTCAAAGAATGGATGTTTTAGCAAGGAGCCTCAGCACAAGCCAGTATGTGGGAGAAGTTCGTAACAATTTACCCGCTCTGGTAAAGAAAGTCTTTGAAATGTAAGTGGGGAGCAAGAGATGACTGTCTCTTCCTCCAGCATTAACATTGTGGATCTGTTTTCATTAAAGCAGTTCTGATGCTTTTGCTTCTGTCTCACCAAGTGTGCTTAAACTTACACTCAGTTATTTATGTGTGTGATATGTACACAAAGAACTGGACCCCTGCAGCATGAGGCTTTATTGTCAGTGCTGCACTGAGGTGTTGAACTGAACTCTTTTTGTCACACAATACCACAACTGAGCTGATGAACAATAATTCATCATTTTGGTGTTTGGTAATGTGACCGTTCCCTTAGCGGTGTCTCACCCCCATCCTGAGAACTGTCTTAACATGGTTTTGAGTTTCAACTAACAGTATCTTTTTTTTTTTTTTTTTTTTTTTTAGCAAGAAAATTTACCTTTATGTGCGCCCGGCTTTCAGTCACAATATAAATAATTTGCTTTTCTTGATCTCTATCTAATGAACAGCCTGACAGTAGCGATTTTTTGGACAATTCAGAAGACATATACTACACTGCAAGATCTAACCTGGTATTTTTCGTGTTATGCCTTTCTATGTCAGTGTTAGTTTAGTCCTTGTTTTCCTTTTTCAAAGTTCATGTGTTGTGCTGTTGTTGTAGTAGTGGTGTTTTCATTGTTATAAAAATCATTCAGTGTAACTATTAGTCTGTGTGTGTATTTCATTAGTGTAGAAAGAAATTCTTATGTGCAGCTCTGATAGTATTTAACCTATATTCATATTTACTTGAATCCTCTTATAAGAAGGGGCATTCATTATAATTCATTATAATTCATTATAATTCATTATAATTCATTATAATTTCTTTACTGCCATACTGTGCATATTTGTTAGTTTCTTGGAGAGTGATTGAAAACAGAAGAAGCATTTTCTTTGTATTTCTCTGTGGTAGGTTTTTTTTAAATGATCCCATGCAAGACTATAAAATTATGTAAGTCTCTGAATTCTCCAGGTGGTAATTATGTTACAGAATGAATTTACACTTAATAGAAATAACAGAAAGTGGGCTCAGAACGGTTTTCAATGGCATTTGGCATTATTTAAAAGTCTAATAACATTTTCCAAATTTTCTGTTTCTGCATTGCTAAAAAATTTGGTTTGTTAGGATCAGACTGTAGAAATTACTCTAGGGAGTGAGTTTTCTTATTTCTCTGCTCTTTGTATAGTTAAATAATGCATTTGAGTCTTGGGCAAACTGTTGAGAAAAAGGAATAAACATTCTGTACTAAATGAAGTGCATTACATTAATTTCATTCCTATAAGGTACACTGGCATATAAGGCGCACATCTGGGTTTCGAGCAAAATTTTAGTCAAAAAGTTGTGCCTTATAGGCATGAAATTACTGTAATCTATTAACTTTCTTTGATTTGTGAGGCGTTTAATATAAGTGCACTGAGAGGAAGATGGGAAACAGGGGTGTTAGAGAATCTCTTGGGTTTTGTGTGATCTTTTTGTTCTTAAGGGGTTTGTTGTTGTTTGTGTTGCCTTTCTTGGAAAGAAATTTCTCTATTGCTTCCTTATAAGAATATTTCAAAAATTGTTTTGAGATCAGTAGCTTAGATTTCCCTACCTGGTGGCAACACCCCCCATCCTGTGCGGTTCCTCTGGTTTTGGCACTGCGGTTTTTCGCTTTTCAGTTTGGTTTGCTTTTGGTTTCCTCTTTGCAGTTTAACACTTTTTTTTTTTTTTTTAATGGCTACTTTCAGTGCTGTCACGTTTCTTGCTAGCCTGGTATCTGTGTGTCTAAGAGCAGAATGAGAACATGTCTCATGGCTGGACTGTGCTTTCCCATCCTCCTTCTACCCTATGCTGTTCAATACACTCTTCAGAAATCATGGCTATTATAAAACTTAGCAAGTACTGTCGTCAGTCTTGAAATGTGTTTTTAAAGTCACTCAGCAGCACTCTTTCACTGCTTTCTTCACATCCTCCTCCTGTGCTCATTGTGAATCAAAGTGGAGAATTTGGAGTCGGTAGTAATGCATTGCCTGTTTGTGAGACTGTTCAGTATGAACTAACCTTTAGAGGAGATAATTACTAGTTGTTTCATTCTTTTGTAGGATGCACTAATCAGAGATTCTCTCTGTGTGTCCTTCCCCCACTCCTGCTCTGACAGTATTGGTTTCAGATATGTTTACTGAGAATTGGTACATGAATTTTTAAAATGTTATCAAGAGGAAATAATTATACTTTTTCACAACCATGTTGTATCACCTGCTATTGTTGGGCTCTTTCCCTCTCGTACTGGTTTTATAAAATACCTCATAAGTAACAACTCCTTTGCAGAGCTAATATCATTTAAAAAATTGTCATAGATTGAGGCCCTATTTTTGGCCACATACAGTTGATGTTGAAAGCAAATTTAGGGGGTGAGTGACGGGATTTTGCACATCTGGATCAATCATGTGGCAGTTTATGCACATTACCTTTCAAACATTTGATGCCTATGATGTGGCTACCCTTAAAAATCATTCCTCTTTCTTCTTCCCCTCATTCTGCCTGTGCTTTTCTGAGACACCTGCCTGGATCTGCCAGAAGAATGAAGAAATTCAGTACAGGTCTTGTTTGCAGGGAAAGTTTTATATCCAAATGCCAGTATCCCTTAATGAAAATTGCAATCAGAAAGGATAGGATAGTGCTTCTCTTTCATCTTCTACAAATATACTCCTTTGATTCATAGCTAAATAAATAATAGACTATTTTGCTCTAGATACAGGCTCTTCTGTCTTTCAGGATAGGTACTTTTTCTTTTTTCTGCAACTAGACAGGTTTCTCAGAAGCTTTCTTGGATACCTTCTGTCCTTTGAGGTTTTTTTTTTTTTGCACATGCTACTTCCTGTCATTTGGAGTTCTTCATGTTACTATTTTGTTTTCTTAATCTTACGTGCACATCAGTCTTTGCATAAGGTAGGTCTTTTCACTGTCTTTCTGTGTATTTTAGAAGCACTTGTTTGGATCCTGGCGCAAATAAGTTGCAGAGCTGAACATTGCTTCTGCAGTGAGCTCAGGAAATGATCTAAATCAAAGTCGCCTTTAAAAAGATGTGCTCTTTATTCTGGGACATTTTTAACTTATGCTATTGATCCTGAGTGACAAAAGCTTATTATCGTTCTGACTCGAAACAAAATGTCACTCAGGATCCAAATGAAAATATTTTTGTTTAAGTTATCCTGGTCTGCAATAAATTCTGTGGCAAAACATTTTTCTTCACATTTGTAGTGAGTTGAAAAATAATTTTGTTTCATACATGGAGAGCTGGGCTGCACATCTTGTTAAGTGAGAAATGCCATCAGAGAATTCCCTGAAAAAAGATGAAGTGGAAAGGAGCCCCTGGTGATCTCTGGCTTAGTTCTGCTTAAAGTAGTGGCCTGGAGTAATTTAAGCTGGAGGATATAATACACAATGAAAAATGTGGAATTCTACTGTTTCAAGTGAGAGAAGAGTTGAACAAAACTTGGGCGTGATATCTCAGATTCCACCCTATAAATGTTTTCAGTTGTTGCAAATTTAACATTCCTTTAGGACTTCTTTTGCAAAGAATTCAGTTTGAGGTTTCCAGCTCCCTTGCTGTCTGCACTGTTGTCCTTGCCAGGTGTATTTATACATTTGGTCTGATTTAAATAATTTGATCATGGTTGATTTTTGTTTTCTTTTGGCTCATAAATACACTCTGGGTTTAATAATTTGTGGTTGGTTTTGGGAGCAGTTACTTTTAGGAATGTAATGTTTCTGCATAGCTATTCTGTGATTTTTAATTCGTTGTGGCAGAAAAGCTACAATATTGGTAGGAAAAGATTGAACTAAAGAGATTGACCTAGGTAACAGAGAACCTTACCCAGGAGCATTTTTCTTTAAGTAATTTTTCTCTTCACTATACATACATACAAATGTGTTTTCTCTGCTGCAAGCCATGAAGACTCCTATCCTACTTGAGCTAGAATAGCTTTAAAAACATATTGCAGCTATCAGTGTTGAATGTCAGAGAGTCTTCATACCTTTTTCAGCTTCAGGTAGTGAAATGGAGCATGGTTCTTAGGATCAGAAAAAATAAGTGAAAATTGTGGGAAAAGTAGCAGTATTTTCTTTTGCTTTGCTCCCCTGAATGTTTTGGGTATTTGCTTGGAACAAGTAATTAAGAAAACAAGATGCTCAGTTTTACTACTGTCAGGCAAGGGGATGTTCATAGACAAAATGCATGGGGAACTGAAATACAAGGGAAGAGGGGAACAGTGGTTGTGTAGCAATAATGCACAGTAAAACTTGACTCAGCCACCAGGGAAGAATTATATTTAGCCTGTTAAAAGAAATATACCTGAACCTTGCTGTTTCTAATGCATTAGACTATCCAGAGAAATTCAAGAATGCGCTTTTTATTGAAATAAAGGCATTAAAATATAGAGTATGCCTTAGGTAGTGTTAGAGTCTTTTAAATATTAACTTCCTCTTTGATGAAACAATGAAAATTGCTTTGTCATTTTACTGAGAAAGAATTTCAAAGTAAGAAGGCACATACACTTTACTTTCTCAGTAAAAATTCTGAGTTACTTCCCCAGCATTTTGTACATTTCAAGTCTTAATTTTGTCACTTTGAACGGTCTTGTTAGATTTCAAGAGCAGGAAGTAACTATGAATTGCTAGTTTGCTGTATACATTTTCTTTTTGAAGGCCTAAACACCAGCCCAGCCCTATAGAACAAATTAGGATGATTTCCAGGACAGCCCAGTCCTATAGTAAAAATTAGGATGGTAAGACTGTTAAAGATACAGTAGCAGTTAACTTAGAATGAAATTCTGCAGAAATTAAATAGCAGGTTTTTAAAATTTAAGCCACAGAAGGTATAGTATATTTAATTATTCCTTGGGAATTTTTTTCATGGCATGGCCTTACCATCAAATGTTTTGAGGAAATCTCTATACTGTTTTTAATATCCAGTCATTTTAATATTTTAGTCATGGATTATTTTCTACATGTGATTTATCTAAGGGTATGATGTGATTTTCTACATGGCAGCTTCCTTTAATGTTACCTGAGCTGTTGAGAAGAATTGGTAATTATTCCCTGGTATTACCTTTTTTCCAAAGCAATCCCTATCAGCAAAGAGCACTCTGGTCTTGTATACAGATAAGTTGTTTCAGGAATGAGCTGTTGGTAACCTGGGGTTACATCTTTGATTTGATGCCAAGATCATGGACCTCTTCTTATTGCTACTGGCTGTAGATCTTGAGATTCTATTGGAACATATTAAATGAAAATATTAATGTAGATTGATAAAGTCGATGGGTAACTTTGCATAATTTAGTAATCAATGCTAATCCCAGTAGAAATCCATAACTCAGAAGATTTCATACCTTTATGTGTGGCTGTAAAAAAGTCTTTTTCTGTTGGGTGTTCTGGTGCAGTACAGGAGCTCTCTGGAGGCTTTGCTGGATACATGCAGTACTTACCAATGTTTCTGTATCAAATATGTAGCTAGAATAGTTTTAGTTAATATAAAATTATAAATTCTGTGTGTATTTAAAATAGAAGTTAGAATAAAAATGTATTTCATTTTTTAAAACCTCTAGCTCTCAGTGTTTATCAAGAGGTCAAAAGGAGAAATTTCCCCGGTAGTGGAGTATTTGACTCTACCTCTGGAGTGAAAACCAGCAATATTTAAAGGGATTAGGAAGAGTATACATGTCCAATTAAAATCATAGTCAAATGTGTGCTACACAAGAGTAAACGAAATCAAAACAAAGGTTTTGCCCTTTAAAGCATTTAAACATAAGTAATTCTGGTAGATGTCATCTTTGATAAAGAAAATTCTAGTCATTGTTAAAAGGTCTGGTGGCAGAGGAGGGCTCCTTTTGGTTTAGGTGGGTTTATTTATTTTCCCTTAGTAATTTCCTTGCCATTGCTGTACTGTGTGTCTACAGCCATACATTGCACAGCGTGTAAATTCAAATGGACAGGCATTTAGGGTCTGCCCAGAATTTTGCAGCATTGGAGGTTTGTCTCTTCAAGGTGGAAATCTCAGATTTCATTATGCTGTTCTGGAGTTACTTTTCTCAACAGTTTCCCAGACTTTGTTCTGGCATCCTCTTACTGAGATTCACACAACCTAATGTTTAACCTACTTGCTTGTGAGTTTGGAAACATAAGATTATACCAGTCTTATGATTCTCTGCTCTAGAGCCTGAATCCTCAAAATATTTGTGCTTGTATGTGGAAGTTTCTGATATTACATAGAAGTAATAGAAGTACTCCGCTAAAAAAGTTGAATCTGTTTCTTGCTAGTGGATTGTAGAACATCGGCTGGTGGTGAGATGTCAGATTCATAGAAGTGGATGGAGTTTGGTGGTTTGGGGATCATTTAATTCTAGAACAAAGCGTGTAATAAAGTTGACACAGAGTCAGTCTGTCTGTGGTTCAGGAAGTGCCATGTTTGCTTTTCCAATTTTTATTTAGCCCTCTGATCTGTAAATTCTTTCACGTCAAGTAATTATCAATTACATAGTGTCTTTTCCACAATATTTCACTTATTCTGGGAAAATATGTAAAGTCACTGAAGCAACCAAATGCTATTGGCAGCTGTGGTAGACACACCCGTGTGCGAACTACTACCTAGCTTTACAGGGCAAACTAAAGGGTGCAATAAACAACCTGAAACTCCTTGGCAAGCAAAAAACAATATTTACAGCTTTGTATTAATGTGATTGCCCTTCAGCCTGGAACTGAGGGCTGCAGTGGTTTCTACTTTGTCAGCTTGGAACACTGGCAAATCTGCTGTGAGATTTTTCCTCTGATTTTTAAAAATGCCCTTTGGAAAGTTCGTCCCCATCTAATCCAAATTTATTCCTCTTAAAGCTTGTGTATCTGGGCCTCTTGCAGAGGATGACATGTTTTTATGTTTTTTGATATGGGCTGCAACAGAAGATGTTGGGAGACCTTAAAATGTTTCCTGAGGAGCAAGGGTGTAGCTCCATTTATCACTAATATAGGTGATCAATAATTTGTTTCTCCTGATGAATACACTCACTGTTTTGGGAGCAAATTTATGCTTAGATTTCTCCTGTTGTGATCCACCTAAAGAAAAAATAGACTGTAATTATAGCAGCATTCTCACAGCAGATGCAGGTTTGATTGTGCCTTAGTGGAGTCCCTGTATTCCATTAATGCATTAAATATTTATACCATTATGCTGTTTATTTAAAAATAGTGTTGAAGGCTTATTGCCACACCTTTATCAATGTAGCCTGCACTCCATGATTGCTGGAGTGTTTGACTTTGTTAATTCTGTTTAGATTTTTTTTTTTTCCCAAAAGAAAATGTATACACATCTTGGTATAACCAAAGTGATAAAAGCACTTACTGTCCTCTCTGCTTATTTTGAAATGTTTCCATGTGCTAAAAGATTTCAGGCTCCCTGTCAGAACTACTCTTCTGAA
This sequence comes from Sialia sialis, assembly GCA_009812075.1. NCBI lineage: Eukaryota > Metazoa > Chordata > Aves > Passeriformes > Turdidae > Sialia > Sialia sialis. The sequence continues at coordinate 3,828,141 of VRYO01000168.1, read as the reverse complement.
ATTACTACTAAATGTGCCAGTGAGGGGTAGCTGGGTTCTCCATGGAATCTGGTATATTCCGAAGTCCTGATTTTTTTTTTTTCCTGTATCATTGTATTATTTTTGTTGTAGTTTTGTTTTCTTTTCTGCTGCTGGCTTTATTTGAGCAAAGGATCTCTTGTGTTCAAGGAAGGGGCTAAGGTCAGAATTGAAAAGAATTAGAGATGGAGCAAACTGGCAGAGAAGAGATTTTTGGGTGCAGTGGGTCTGAGTGGTGTTAGGGGACTGGAAGGCCAAAGGATTCAGCTTGTTTGGTATCTCAGGTGCTGAATAGGGGATAACAGCAGCATGGCACAGGGTGTGAGTTGGATGCTCATCTGTTCATCTTTAAAGATTCATTCTCTTACGTTTTAGGATCTACAGCTAGAATACGGTCATGGTCCTCAGTGTGGCTACTTTTTGGGTGCAAATAAGTGAGTAAGCTACTGCATTTTCTGTCTCTATTCATTCAAGACTATCGTAATACAAAGACACATTAGCTGAAATGGATGTAGTAAAATATGTCAAACTTGTTTCTATCAGTTAAAATTCCAAAATCACTCACTTCTAAAATAATTGTTACTGATGTTACAGAATCGCAGCACTTTTCAGTATTTGAGTCTGTATTAACCATATTGTCTTTGTGGTGGTGTTAGCTTCCTTTTAAGAGATGTTATCCTGGTCTACTTGTTTACAAAATACTCTCCATAACAGATCCCACAGAGCACAATTTACTCCATCTGGGAGCTGCCAGTGCTGCTCTTTGACATTGCTTTATGCCCTTCTTTATTTTGTAGGACTCTAGGAACGTGCACTTATAGATGATTTAAAAAATAAAATTTACCTTTATTAGCAAGCCCTTTAACTTCATGCTCATACCTTTAATCATCTTGATATACTAATCATAGGAAATTATTTTCCATGCAATTTTCCCTTTACACACAATTAATTACATTTTGCATGCGAGAATTAGGATGCCTAGCTTTGATCTGCTAAATTTAATCATACAAAAAATTCAGAAAATGTAAGCATAGAGCATGATATTTTTGCACAGTCTTTTACTGAGAAAAAAAATCAGTACTTGATGTATTTTGAAATCTTTTTCCTTAGTCCTATGATTCTTCTGTTTTTAGACAAAAACATGAAGTTCAGAATGTTACAAAAATTAACCAGGGAAAAATTATTTTATCCTGACAGTAGTTTCATACTTGTCAGTCTGTTGATTTTATTTAGTACTATAATTTTCTTACTGATTTCTTTTAAATTGGATTAAAGTAACACAGCCCTTCTTTTACAGTAAGAGGAAAAAGGAGCATTGCACTTAATAGCAATACATTAATAAACACACATGAAAGGGTGTTGTGTAAGCAATAGATTTTTTAAAAATTGCAGCTATGTTTGTTTTTATGTGGATGCTGGATGAATATTCTGAAAGCCAGCTCAAATAACATGCTTTGGATTATTTACTGATAGAATCATAGGTGCTTTTGTTCTGGCTTTTGATAATTGTGCCTGTGTACCACAATTAAATTATGTTCTTGTTCTTATTTAATGCTGAAGGAGTCTCTTAAAATCAGTTGAAGAAGAACTACATCAGCGGTAATTCTATTTCTTTTTTCCTCTGGTGTATGTTTCAAAATTTGTGCGTTGATTTTTTTTTTCTTCTCTGTCCCATCTGGTTCTTTTTTGTCCCTATGCTTGCTAAGTGCCTGTGAGAGAGGCATAGTTGTGTAGATTGCAGCTCTGCTTTAAAAGAACAATAATGATTTTTTAAAAGATGTAAAATTCCATAAAAGAAGTACAGTAATTTCACGATTATAAACCGCACCTGAATATAAGCCGCGCTTCCAGGTAGCTGGGAAGACCACGGGATTTGTCCATATATAAGCCGCACCCAAATATAAGCCGCGTGTTTGTTTGGTTTTTTTTTTTTGGTTTTTTTTTGGGTTTTTTTGTTTGTTTGATTTGGGTTTTTTTTGTTTTTTTGGGTTTTTTTTTTGTTTTGTTGTGTTTTGTTTTTTTAACTCCACACGGCAGAGGGGGTGGGGCGCTCCGGCCTGGCCCCACACAGCCCGCCTTCCCAGCAGCAGGGGCCGGGCCGCACATTCGCAGCCCCCGTTCCCGGCCGTCCCATGCTCCCGGTGGCTTCCACTTGCCACTCTGCTTGGCCGGCTCTCACTTCCTGGTTGGTGTTTGGCTGGGATTTGTCCATAGATAAGCCGCACCTGAATATAAGCCACACCACTGGGGTAGGCTGGATTCTTCAATGGAAAAGGTGCGGCTTATATTCGTGAAATTACTGTAGATTTCGAGCTCAGACTCTTTCACAACAGTCAAGGTAATTTTAATACAATTCATTCAACCATTGTACCTTGCTCATTTTCCTAGGGGACATGTGGCACATTTAGAAGATGATGATGATGCAGATGATGATTCTAAACAGTAAGTCCTTCTTATAAAAATCAGTAAAATCAAATTCTTGAATAGATGAATATTTGAAAAACAAAAAAGTTTGAATCACATTCTATAAAAACTCAGGATTCTTTCTGCTATAGCGTTTTTAAAGATAAGTATTTTAATGTTGTTGCTAGATTACTTCACCATAAATCATCTTATTCTGCTGACTGTTATAAATTGGGGGGAGGGGGAAATCTTGTTCCTTGATTGATACAGTTTTCTTTTTATTTTCTATTATGGAACAAAATCTTGGCATCATAATGTTGAGCCAGTAATTTGTCCGACTAGAGTCCTGGTGCCTTCTTTAGAACTGATAACTATATGTTAAAATAAAGCTCATGAAAAGTAGATGAAATATATGAATTACAGGCTTCTCTAGATGTTTGAGTTTGTTCTGTTTGTGTTCTCAACTAGGAGGATGCTTGTATGGGTGCTTGGTTTTTGGAATAAAGCTGACTTCCTTGGAGAGGGCAAGGTTATGTGACTGCAAAGGCATGTGTCAACTTAATGATGTTCATATTAAATCCCACTGGTATAAATACTCTTAGGCTCTATTTCATTGCTAGATGAGAGCTGAAAAAAGTTAAAAAGCAAAACCAGTATGTGTAGATTTACATTCCTAAAGAAATATGGTGTAAAGATCAAAAAGAACAACACCATTGAGACATAATTTTTGTTTGCTTTCTGTTAATGGATAATTTGGAAAGCTGTTACTTCATACAAGAAACCTTTAAAACATGTGTTATCTACTGCTGGCATCTCTCTCTTGCAGAGAACCGAACTATAATCTTTTTTTCCTTCTTCTTTGAGTAATTTCACTGATTTTTGTGAGCACCTCAGCTTGGTTCCTACCTCCATATGGACCTTTGGATGGCTTTTTGTGTACAGCTCTGTCTGTTCATTTTTGTTTCCTGTTTCTTTCTGCCTGTTCCACCCACCCTGCCTTTTTTTTTTTTTCTCTGTCTGTTTGCAGACAGTATCATCAACTTCAGTAATGTTCCAGGGCTTAGAATCTCTTGATCTCTGCTTTCTTGAAGTGCTGGCATTAATTTTTGTCCAGTGCTTTGAGATCTTTGTTCCTTGCACAGGCTCTGTCCGAACTTTCAAACAGAATTGACTTCGGCTGCTTATGTTGCTGTTGTGTTTCTGGAAATTTTCTTTTTTTAGGTTAGACAAGAAAGAACCTGAGCGACCTCCTGGAGAGGTTCTAATTCATCTGACCCTGGGTAGTCAGTAGTCAGATTGTCTTCAAGAATTGTCTTGGTGTTTTTTGTTTCTTCTGCTATTTCATCCTAAGTAGTTTTGTCCTGCAGAGAGGGCTTGACAGTTTGTAAAAGAGCTTGAATCGCTCAACCTTGGTCAGACAGATTCTGCATCTGTGCCTTTTTCTTGGTAACTGCTGGAGCCCAAAGATCTTCTGCAATTCTTAGTTCATCTGCTTGATCTTGAATACCTTTCTGTGGAGCCCACTGAAGATTCAAGGCTTTGGTTTAATTTATATTCTGTGAGGGGAAGCTGCAGTTGAGAAGCACATGTGACATCAATCACTTCTCCCTTCATATCCAGAACAAAAGCAGTGAATCCAGTGTACCCCTTCCAGCCCAAACTGGTGCCACAGCATGAAACTGGGCAATTGTAGTAGCAGAGCATCCATGTTTCAGGGAAAAATACAAAGTTATTGCTCATCATATAATAATTTTGATCGTTTTGATATTTCTATCATGTGCAGCAAGGCTACTGATGGTTGAATTTCCTGATTACGGAAACTGGGAAAGCAGAAATTACTGAGGCACTGCCCTGCATCAATAGCAGTGACAAACTGCACCTAAACCCTCTTGTTGAAGCAAGGGCACACATCTGTCACACGCATGCCAGATTGTTGCCTTTTTGCTTTCTTTGACTGCCCAGTAACATTGCTTGTCTGAAATGCAAGAAGAATACAAAAGAAAATAGAAATGGAGCTTGAACCCTCATGACTGAGGATTTAAACTTGACCCCATATTACTAAGAGAAAATAATTTCTACCACCAAAGCAGCTGAAGTGCAGGACAGAGAGGAACTTGTTCTCAAAATTCCCTTTCAGCTTGTCTGAAATACGAAAAACACATAAGATGCCAGGACAGAAACTCCTGAAAAGAATGAAGCCAAGCAAACAAGTTGTTGATCTGTAAACAAACAGGCAGATATGTTATTACTTTGAACATAATTTAAAAACAAAGAAAATATTGTGGAAGAATGTCAAGTTTTCACAGCTGTGTTCCTAGTTTATTTAGTGGAAATAATTTTCTGTTCCTAAAAGATTAAGAAACAGGACAGTGGAAGAGATTTTAAAACATGCAAAATTTTGGAATTTAGTGTTTTCTTTTTAAATGCAGCATATATTTTAAACCACAGAACCAGGAGAGGAAGAATGCTTCTGATGCTTAAGCTGTATTGTTTTCTGATAATGTCTTGTACTGTTGGACCAAGCTGTTCTAGCATGAAGAGGTTGCCTTTTCCAAGATTTCTGTGAAAAAAAGAGACTCCTCAAGCAAAAAACAACCAGCCTTAAGATGAGGGTACTGTCCACTGCGGATGGATTTTAGTTTTATGTGTAGGGCTGTTTTAAGTCATCAGTGTAAATTTTCTGGGGAATGGTCTTCATTAGTTTTCCTGTAGCTCTCATTCAGCTCAACAGAGCAAATGTCAGGCCTCTTCTGTTTCTCCCTACTTTGTTCTGCACAAGTTTGTGATCTTCAACAAACCAGTTCATAACACTCTCTGCTCTCTGGGGGGTACCTATGATCTTTTTTCATGCCGTATTTGAGGTATAACAATGTTTGAAAGTATTTGTGATGCAGTTACTTGAATATATTAGTGCTCCTGACAAGTTAATGGTATTTATTTGTATGGCACTTCTAAAACCCTGTATTCTTGAAGACTACAATTTGAGTTTTCACTCTCTGTTTTGTTTTTTTCTCTTTATAGTGCTACTATGAAGCCTAAAGTGCCACCTCCTTTACCACCAAAGGTAAGTGAAGGGGGTTTAGTTGCTCAGGAGAAAAATGCACTTTAAACAAATAAATGGAGAATGTTTAAATTACTGTATTGATGTCTCTTTACTTGTGAAAATTTCAGGATCCACATGCTGCATGTGGGCATTTTTCCTTATTGACAAGTGGCATGGATGCTTTGAATCTTTTTTTCATTATGTTTTGATTATTACTATGTCTCTTTCAGCCTAAATCCATATTTATCCCCCAAGAAACCTATTCTTCTGAAAATGAAAATCAGGGGACAATCAAGAGATGCCCAACATCAGAGAGTCCAGCAAAATCTGCATCTCATGTTCCACCCAGACCACCACCTCCTCGGTTACCTCCACAGAAATCTAATCCTTTAGGTAATAGAAATGACCCCAAGGAGTATACAAGTATTTCTTAAATAATCTGATGTGATTTCGATATTTAGCTATGCACACATTAAAAGATATTGAGGTACAGTAATTTCACGACTATAAGGTGCATCGGATTATAAGGCGCACTTCTGGGTTGTTGACAAATTTCTGAACTTTGTCCATATATAAAGTGCACCAGACTATAAGGTGCACTTTTTTTTTTTTTTGCAGCAAGGATCGGTGCGCAACAAAGTAATGAATTAGTAATGGAATCACACCATCATGGGGTTTACTGACAGGTGCTCAATTTGCAAACAGTTTTCATGGATCGGAGTAGCCTTTAAATGCAGCCCCAGGTGCCCTCCCTGTGCTGCGGGCCCCAGCACTCCTGCCCGGCGCCAGCTGCCGTGGCTCTCGCATCTGCCACGGCTTGGCTTCGTGGCTGCCGGCTCTTGCGGCTCGCACTTCCAGGTTGGCAAATTTCCGAATTTTGTCTGTATATAAGGTGCACTTCCAGGTTTCAGTCAAAATTTTAGTCAAAAGGGTGTGCCTTATAGTCATGAAATTACTGTAATTTCTTTTGTGGTGGACAAGTAACAAAAAGTGCATGAAAGCCAAAATTCATGAAGAAAGAATGCTTTAACTCTTAAGAAAGTCAAATGGACCTTCTATCAAAGTCACTGACACAATTCATGCTGATGCCTGATTCTGTTTTGGCTTTTTTTCTAAAGAAAAAGTCTTCCTAATGTATTGGTGGTACAATTGCTTTCCTAAGCAAGAGGTTTATTATCTAGAGTATCAGGAATGGTAAAAAAGTGTGTTTGTAGGTTTCAGGTTCAGTGTGTCAGCTGTTGTCATTTGTCATGTCAAGAGCAGGGTTTTGCTTTCAAAGTTTGCTTTTGTACATAATGAACTGGGTTGGGGAGTGTAGGAGGTAATTGTGTTTGTTTTCTGTCTGCTCAGAAATGTTCATTTTATTATGCCTTTGCCAGTCTGATGCCTTGAGAGTTGTCTTGGACTGGCTTCTCTTAAGCAAGCTCAATGTCTACCTCTTAATTGTCACTTTGGTAGCTTTTCCTTGCTTCATACTTAGTACTGCAGTTGATTTGTTAATGATTTGACTCCAACAAGGGTGTGTTTCTAGAGAATCAATAATAGAAATTTAAGTACTGGCAAATATTTCTTTAGGTATGGTCAACACATTTTCCTTTATAACTGTGACTGCATCTCTTTCTGTGTTCCTGATAGAGCTGTTAGTTATTATATTAGAATTGTTACATTAATTAGCAAAAGTCATGGACTGAGATTGAATGTGACTTGATGAATATGTGCACATGTAAGAATATGCATGCTTCAGAAATCAATTAGGGTATTTTATACTATATTGTATATAGTATATGTTCTGACTTAATTGGAAATTCTGGCCCACTTAAATATGAATCTTTCTAGGTAATGGAGTCACTTCTGTGCAGTTAAATGGTGAAAGAGAGGAACTGCCACATCAACAGAACGAATCTAGAGACACTAACTTTTCAAGGAAAGAAAAGAAGGAAATACTGGTAGGTGTTTAAGCTTCTGGGTGTCTTTTTAGAGTTGTCTTGACTGTTGTGCATGTGCAAGGAAAAGGATCAGGCATGCTCTTTCATATGGCAATTATGCTGGATGGCATCTTGTTTACTTTGAATCAAAGCACAGTTCTCCTTGATTGTCTCGTTGGGATACAGCCTTAGGCTGAAGTTTGTCAGAGTTTAATTTTCCTTAGAAATAAACATAATCACAAACACATACAATTTACTTGCTGTTTCACACATGTAAGAGACATAATGAGAGCTGTGTCCAGTGTACTGAGCAATGGCTGTTTAACCAAACAGGTAAATGAGGGAATGGAATATGCTGTAATTAGAATAGATTAAATTAACATGAGACTGCTCTCTTTGAGGGCTCCTTCCAAGTGTGAGGCTGGAAATGTAATTTTTTTTATGAGAAGTGAAGAGGAAATAGACTGTTTTGTTTTAAGGAAATGCCAGTAATACTGGCAGTGCTTTGGAAAGTAGGATTATCTCGACAGTTTTGAATTTGTAATTTGAATTTATTTTTTTTTAAGCTTACCTGTAGAATACATTTATTTGGAGCTTATTTGTCCTAGGAGAAATTGATAGTGACACAAGAAAGTGCATATAGCACTGAGTGGTAACATTTAATGCTGTAATACTGAAGGGATAAGCAATTGTCACAATACTGCTTAAACGCTCTAGTCCTGAAAGTGGCATTCGTACAGGCACCACTGTAGTGTGAAAATGTTGCTCAAGATTGTGCACACATTCAATGAGGAGGTATATGGGCATCATAGTAGAGATTTCAATGAAAGAAAATTATGCCTAGTGTTTGTGGTTGTGCTGTGTGTGGGGAGGGAATACACATGTTCAAGTACAGTGCGTGTGTGTGAGTGTAAACATACTTTTAAATTTTATTTTCTAGAAACCAATTAGTAATGGCCTTCCTCCCACACCTAAAGTACATGTGAGTATTGCAGAGTCATGCAAATGCATGTTGGGAGCAGGGTGAAAGAGCACATTTTTGGATTGTTTGTAGTATTTGTTTTTTTATATAAAAGACCTATTATGACTTAGCAATGCTAAGCCAGTGGTATGACTCTTAACCTTTTATTACTGCTTGAAGTAAAAATAATACTTTTGGGAGGGTCGCATTCTAATTTTTCATATGTATATATTTAATATTTTTACTTCCACAGATGGGTGCTTGCTTTTCAAAGGTTTTCAATGGCTGTCCATTAAAAATTCATTGTGCAACATCTTGGATAAATCCAGATACAAGAGGTACTATATGATGAGTATTTTACCCATTTTTTCCTCTCCTTGAATTTCAAGAGTGCTTAGATGAGCAGGATTATTTCTTTTAAAACAGACAAATATTCAAATAAGCAGGAGTCATTCTTTAATTCTGCCACTGCTGTCTAAAGTTGGATGAAGTTTTTTGCTTTGATTAAAAAGAATAAATTACATGTTGAGAAGAGTCTTTAACTTCAATATTTCAGTCCAAAAGAAGACAATCCTAATTTATTTGTAAAATATCTGACTTTCGGAGGTCTTAGCTGAGATTGATTTCTTTATCGTTCACTTGATATTTTTTTCCCTTGGGATCTTTTTGGCCCTATAGGATTCTGCAGCTGTTCATTTGAAAATAAATGTTAGTGCTTTATATTTAGCTGATAAAAGGAATAGTTGGTAATATTGTACTCACTTGCCTGCCATTACAGCCTTTTATGATAAACTATATAGACATACTACTGAGTTGGTCATCAAGAAAATAATTTGTATTTTTTTAAAAACTGGAATTAGGGAAGGGTAAATCCTTAGCAGTTGACATCATCTCATAGGAGATGCCTTGTCCAAATCCAGGGATTTGATTATGTTCAAGAAGTGAGGCATCTACAGACTACTGAGAAGAATGTTCCAGTCAATACTGCTGTAAAAGTACTCTCAAAGAAGGCAATGGATATTTCCATAATATATAGAAAAGTTTAAGTAGGATATGCTGAAGCTATTCATGTGATTTCTTGCTTGTAGTTGAATTGCTTCTTTTTTAATTTGAAGTATTACTGTAAAAAAACCCTTGAACTTTCCTAAAGACTTAATACAGCTCCATTCATAAACTAAAGCTTCCTTGTCAGGATTAGTTTTCATGCTTTCAAACACTGTAACTATTATAGTTTGATTTGTTTCCGTGTGTGTAGAGTCTTTTTTTTGTAAAGATGTGCATACCTTCCTAAAATCAAGATTTCTACCTCTTTTTATTTATGTTTGCAGATCAGTACTTGATATTTGGAGCAGAAGAAGGTATTTACACATTGAACCTCAATGAACTTCATGAAACATCAATGGAGCAGGTATATTTCTGGTTTTAAAAAAATACATCACTTTTTTTAACCACTCAGATTAATGTTGTATAATCCTTGTAAAAATGGTTTTTACTATATTTACATGGGCACTGGCTACACTGAGAATTACCTTAAATATTTGCTGTTGAGGATACTTTTCAGTTATGTTTGTGTTTTGTAGGCTGAACTGTGTTTATATAGGAGATCATCTATCTGTGTTTTGAACTTCATCATAGTGCATTGTTCTGCAGTTAAATGATTAGGTAAACAGTATGGATTTTTTCCGATGCATTTTGGATGAAAGTTTCTATTTTCCTTTAAATTTCAATACAATACAGAATTCTTGCAACAAACGTGTTTCAGCTACAAGGAAACAAGGAGATTCTTTATTCACAGGAGTCTGTTTTTGTGGTCTTAAAAGCAGTTTTGCTGATGAGACTCAGCTTACTGAATTCCACCTAAAGCTCTGTCTTTACAAAGTCTTACAATGAGTAATTTTTTTAAAGGGATGCTGGGGAGGAGGAAGTGCAAGTTGCAGGCCTTTCTGTATTCTCCAGCTCTCCTGTTACTCTCTAAGAGACTTGTTTTCTTTCCTGCCTTCTCTGTACCGTAGGGAGCTGTGCACCTACCTTCAGGATGGGGGAATTTGCAAGGACAGCCTTCACACTGTAAGCTGGAGGCACTGGTGTTCGTTCATCCTCCAGGGTCCAGACATTGCAGAGATGTCTATTTTGTTGAGAGAGAGGCCTAGCTAGCTTGAACTGAGCTCAGTGTAACCCGTAATCATACTGGTGCTTGTGTTACCTGGTTTAAATTTAGCTCAGGTACCAGTCTGCTGCTGCATTGCAATTGTAACAACTACCCTGAGAAATATCACCAGGTGGACCAAGGAAAGGTTTGGATTTTTTCTTTGCTGTTTGGGATTTGGTTTTGGTTTGTTTAACTGGCAAGGGAGGAGAAGAGCTGTAATGAAAATCATTTTGTGTGTTGCCTAGTGAGCTTTCAGGGAAATGTTTTAATAAGCACTTAGAGACAAGAATAAATGCTTGCTAACACAACCAGTCATGTGTGGAACCAGAGGAATGAGTGACAGGTCAATCAACCTTCCAATTTGAAGAATTTTTTAATCCTCAGATCCAAAGCTACTTAGTCATGATATGCTCTTGTACCTACAGAGGGTCATCAACCTTGCATGTTAAATTTGTAGCAAATTTTGCTAGAAGCAGTTTGGTCAATTATTACATAGGTCTTTCTTACAAGTGTGCTTGTGTTAGGAGAAGACTTCAGGAATAGGTGTGCACCCTTTGTGCTAACCATTTATTGCATCATTATTTATAACAGCCAGTAGAGCTTTAATGGCATTTCCAAGTTTTATTGTTTCATATCATTGTTTACTCTCACTCTGGTACAACTCAGCATAAAGGCGAAAGTGATGTCCTTGATTATTTTTCTCTGTATTTTGCTTCACCAGTGGACAAAGGAGACATAGGAGGAGTTAGAATAGTTTCAAGGTTAATTTTTTTTTTTTTAAGAGTTGTGTTTTGTTTTCTTTTGTGGATTTGTTTTGGTTTGGTTTGGTTTTGGTTATCCTCCTGAGTGGTCTGTCTACCCCAATAGTCTCTTTCCTAAAGTGGCAGTGGAAATGTCAGTGGGCTTGGTCACTGTTTGTTCTCCTCAGATTCCTCTACAACCGTTGAATCAGGGATATTGGAGGATCTTTGCCTATTTTTTTGACCTGTTGAACTGCGAGGATGGTCAATCCCTTGTTTGTGTTGGTACTATCTACCTCCTTGACATCTTGTGCTAGAAGTTCCAGAAGTTAAATGAGAGGGGGGAAAATAGTACTTGTGGTTCATTTCGGATTTTTTAAGGGATTTCTTGTTGCTTTCACCCCCATTTTTTTAGGAATTACAGGATTTGACAAAAACAGCTCTACCTTGAACATTTGTTGTACTTGTTCATCACTTAAGTGAAATGTGTAATCGTGCAGAATCCCTTGAAGTGCCAGCTTAATTGTTTCAAGAGATTTGGACTGTCACAGGGTTTTAGAATGGCTGTGGTTTGTGGACCATGCTTGGTTTACTGAAGTTTGTTGTTGGGCTTTTCTTCTTTGAAGGAGAAAGTTCAGTGTTTTTTGCATTTTTTGGAAAAGGGCTGATTGATCTTTATAATGACATCTTACAGAATGTAATATACCTGAAGACATGAGTATAAAATGTACTAATTGTCTAAATGTTAATTCATATGTTAAATAGTGTGTGTGCCTAAGATTTACTCTGAATTAACTGGAATCCAGGTAAACAGTACTTGGCTTAAACTTATTTCTGCTGCAGACAGCAAGTCAATATTAGTTTTATTCTGTCATCTAAGCAGATAGTAATTGATAGTTGTCTTGTGTATATCAAATTGAATACTACTTCTTTGTTTTTCCTTCCATTTATCAGCTATTTCCTCGAAGATGTACCTGGTTGTATGTCATGAACAATTGTTTATTATCAATATCTGGTAAGTTACTGTGCTATCTTTGAGTGGTAGCATTGGTAAACACTTGGTTTCGTATTTGAAGTGTGGTTTGTTTTCTAATTGCCAGGTAAAGCTTCTCAGCTTTATTCCCATAATCTGCCAGGACTCTTTGATTATGCAAGGCAAATGCAAAAGTTACCTGTTGCTATTCCAGCACATAAACTCCCTGACCGAATACTTCCCAGGTAAATACACATCGTTGGATATATAGATTATCTTAACTCCTGGAATTCAGGATATGCTTGTGAAGCTCTGAGAGTACCAAATAGTGGGGGGCTCTGTTTACAGATGGCAGTGAATAACTCATGTGTTAATTAGAGGGTTGAGCCCTGCATTTACACAGATCAGGATGTGAATTATTCTTGTTAGAGAAATTGATTTTGGTGCACCTTCCCTTCTGGTTATGAAACCTCCTATTTCTGGGTCATAGCTCCTTTTTAATGTGGTAAATCCTGCTTGTACTTGATGCTAAACAAAATCTATGGCCATGCCCCTCCTGGCTGCTGCAAAAATTAATCCTGTCCTGGCCAGAAACAGAACAGTGCCAAACAAGCCTTCGTAGTAGCACATTCAAATCCCAGCAGAAGAAGGTGGTAATGCTAATCTCGTTTGCAGAAAAATCTTTGATTCTTAAAGTGTATAATGAGACATTGGTTCTTCTGATAGAATAGGATTTCTGTAAGGAAATTGTGTCATAGTAAATATGATTCTCTGCTAACTTTGGTTCTGTTAAAAACCTATTAATATGTAATTCTTGGCTTCAGGAAAGGCTTCCTGTTCAGTTACCTGCAAACATAATGGTGCAACACTTGTCTGAAAATTGTGTTCTTCCTAGAGAGTAAATTCTAAATAATTAAGAGATAATTTGTGCTTTGAATTGTTATCTTCTGTGCACCTGCACTATTGTTCTCCTCCTCTCTTCCAAATTTGACTTTGGCCTGAGGAATGAATCAGCAGTGAACTAATAACCATAATTACCATAAGGATCATGCTAGGAAAACCATACTAGATTGTGCCTGGAATGATACCTCACCTGAGTTACAGAGGACTCAGAAAATTTCTTGTCCAGTCATGTTACTTCCCAAGAAAAATGCAGCACAACCTGAATGTGAGTGCCAAGCCAGTCATTCAAAGGCAGGAGAGATTAATTTAGATAATCTGTTTTCCTGTTTTACTTCTAGTTGTAGTGTGTCAGGGTAGTCACATTTAGCCAGCAGTAGACAGAGTTTTGAAGTATGTAGAAGAACCAAATTTTTTCCTACCAGCCCATAAAGTGTCTTCTTAAATTAATTTCTGGATACTGTGATGATAAGTACTACATGCAGAATGGAGAAGGCAGGTATTTTGGTAAAGAAAAGACAAAGCAAAATTGAATTTGAAGTAATTTGTGAGGTATGTGTATTCATCTACAAAATGTTCAAAACTCAGTTTATGATGCTTGATAGGCAGACATTTAGTAGCAGAAAATATGTCTGTGATAAGCCTCCTTTCCAGCTTCTTTCCCTGGAGTGTTCTTGAGCAGTTCCTTTCAAACCTTCCGTGACTTGTCACAGCGAAAGTTGTGACCAGTACTTAGTTTTTGTGCTGTTCAGTCGTTTTGCATTATCAGTCACTTCTGGGCAGTTCCATTTGAAATGCTACACAACTGTTTTCCCAATTCATAGCTTTGAGTGTACCATTTGTCTACAATCTATTTATTCCCATCTTTTCTAGAGTATCAAATTAGTTATTTTTATTGTCAAGGGTACTGTGGCCAGTCTCAGTAGTGCTTGTTGTCTTGTAATCCATGTAGAAACTCTGAGTCCTGTTACCAGCAGGACTTTTGACTTATCTGATAAATTTTCATTGTTTCCATGATTTCACGAGAAGTACACAAACTTGTATTTTTCAGTTTTTTGGTATGGCTGATATTTTTCGCTCAGTGACTGTCTGAAAAGAAAATTCACTCAATTGTTGTAGTTGATCAGTAATGTTGTGTTTATCTTTTGTAGGAAGTTTGCAGTATCTACAAAAATTCCTGACACTAAATGGTGTCAAAAGTGTTGTGTTGGTAAGTAAAGGTCTGGAGAATAAGAATGAAGGGGCACCACAAATGGTGGCAATATTAAGATTACTGAGTCAGGTTTAGGAGGTAAAGGGAGAAAAGACTTTTGTCATTATTATGAAGTTGTGCATTTGCAGACTGTGTGAGCTCATTCAGGTTAGTCCGTGGGTTTAAGCAGTGAAAACTTTCCTGTTTAGCTCTTTATATTTAGAGACAATTTACAAGACATGCAGAAAAGCAGAGTGATGTCAATATTTGAACCAATCCTCAAGAAGAGCCTAAATCTCCGTGGATGGAGAAACTTAGAGAAGTTGCCATCAGGATTAAGCCACCTGCACTCCTAGCAGAAGTTTCAGTTATTAATATTGGGTGATAAAAAGCAAAGGAGTATTTTTAATTATTTGAGGATGATGTTGTCTCTGAAGCCTTTATAAGGTGTTTAATAATGTGCCAGCTACCAAAGTCACAAAGCTGCTCTGTGTTAAGACATGTTCTAGAAGGGAGGCAGGCAGATAAATTAAAAAAAAACAAACCACTGTATGAACGAATGCTGCAGGGAGCAATCATGGGGCGACAGGGGTCAGAGAATGTAAAAACTCTGACTTTCTGACAGAAAAATTAATTTGGAAGTCTGTATGTTTCTAGGTTTCTGTTCATAAAACAGGAAGCCTTTGGGTGTGCTCCTCTATGATGCTATGATTCCTGTCCTGCCAGGCACAGAATTTAACAGGGATGCTGTGGTCCTTGATATTATAAAGGGAGTCTTCATATTCAGAGATAGCTCAGCCTCCTAAGCCTGGAGCCCTTCGTGCATGATAGGTGTGAGTGATATTTGTGAACACAGCAAGGGTGGCTCTAAGAGTCTTACTTTTTGTGGCCTGAGCCTTCATTCCTGCTGTCACATAAGTCTGCTTTTGGCCTTGGGGCAGCTGGAGTGCCACAGGAGGCAGAAAAAGACGAAAACTTCTGGTCTTCTTTCTGCACCTTACGGGTATTAGTGATTGCTTTGTGTTTTCTCCTGCTGAGTTCAGCCTTACTCAGGGTCACACCAAGCGTTATTTGCTGTACTTTGCCATCAGTCTGACTCATGTTGAGTGAGAACTTGGATTAATGAAATAAAGCACTGATGTTTAAGGTGCCATGGGATTGCTGATGAGTTTCTGTGGCAGTAAGGTAGTGTCAGCATATTTCACTTCTGTTGATAGTTCTGGATTGTAGAAGCTTGTTATCTAAACTGTGTTGTTTATTGCCTGATGGCGCACAGTAAAATCTGGTCTTTAAATGTATTTATACAAAGTGCAAAAGAACACTTGTTTGTCTTAAAGGAAATATTGGTAGTGCTTAAGGAGTTAAATTTTGTCAGTATTGTAGAACTGAAGTTGTGAAACTTCACAGGGCCCGATTTTGCAACTTTATTGTTCTCTGCCAGTTTTTAATTGAGTTCTGACAATGGAAGAGCAGCACTTCCTGCCCTTCTATTGTTCTTCAGTTTCCACTGGATTTCCTGATGATCTAGAAGTGTTCATCAGAATTACAGAGCACCTGGATTTCAGACTTGCTGTGACAGTGCTTGAAGGGCAGCTGGGCTGTTCACTGCCTGCTGGGTGACTGTGTCATAGACAAAGCCATTCTTTAACAGCTTGCTTATAGTGATTTTGAGATAGCTTAGGCAAACCAACACAGTAGACCTAAGGTGCTCCAAATGTGTATACAATCAGCTATTTTTTTAATATATAAAGGATTAGAGTGGGAGTGGTGGGTATTTTCCAAAAGTAAATGGATTCTTACATAGCTGGAAATTGTTTATAATTTGTATGTACTTATTACACTAATATTCTCTATCCTTTCTTGGCAGTGAGAAATCCCTACACAGGCCACAAGTACCTTTGTGGAGCACTACAGTCTAGCATTGTTTTGTTAGAATGGGTTGAACCAATGCAAAAATTTATGTTAATCAAGGTAAAATTACAATTACTCTCATGTTGACTTCTAGCTATCTTATAGTGGGTTGTTAAGAGTAAGTATTAGCCATTTTTTGATTTACTAGACTTTTCTCTTGGTTTCTGTTATAGTATATTAAAAATAATTATTTAAATGTATCATGTATTAACTGACTCAAAATAAATGTTCATGTTTCCGGGGTGCACTTCAGTTAGAGAACCAAACCCTTTTCTCCATGAACATTGCCCTTCAGTTGCACAACAGAAAATTGAAGCTGGCAGGCTGAGACATGGGTTAACAGTGGTCTTGCTCCCATACTAGAGAGAAGGTGACCATTCTATGTTTTTTGACGCTGAGGTGCCAGAAATTCTTATCTCCCCATCTGACATCACCTGAAGAGACAAAGCCAGGATGGGCTCATGTTTATAAAAAGGCAGCTGCTATACAACTCAATCAGCCTGGAAGAGAAAGCTTAGAGGCTCAGTAGCCAGGGAGAGCAGTGATGAGCACTGTTGTTGTCTGTGTGCAGCTGCAAAGGATACACATGATAAAAGACATGCTATTTTATTTTAACTGAATTGGCATGAGTTGCTTCAAGCTTCTTAACTCAGGCCTTTTGTATTTATCAATTCCTGTTATCTGAAGAAGTAAACCTAACATTTCAAAGTATGTCATAAAATTTACCATAAAGTTTGACTATCTTAGTAGTAACTCAGACTACATTTGTTTCCCTTCTAATACCTATTTTTGCTTATTCCTCTAGCACATAGATTTTCCTGTACCTTGTCCACTGAGATTGTTTGAAATGCTGGTAGTCCCTGAGCAGGAATTCCCTTTAGTTTGTGTTGGTGTCAGTAGAGGAAGAGACTTCAACCAGGTGGTGAAGTTTGAGACTGTCAACCCAAATTCTACCTCTTCATGGTTTACAGAAACAGGTTTGTGTTGTCATTGCATTCTGAAATGTTCTTCTGTTATAGCTGAAGCATTAAAAGGTAGGTTTGTCTGAGGAATGAAATGGTTAAATCATTAAGGCTAAGTGATAATTTTAAGTTCTCTGCTTAAAGGGGTGTCTGGTTGAACCTGCTTGCACATGCACTTTTTTTGATGTTTCTCCTTGTTGATTGGTTTCCTTGAGATTTTTGGTATAGCAGAGTATGGAGTTGTGGTTTATTGCATTTTCATAAATTAGGCAGCACTTCATTACCTCCTGTGCTGTTTTGTGTTCTATCCTGGCACCATGACTTCTGTTTATTGAATAGGTTCTAATAAAATGGCATTCTGAGCAATTCCTTTTGACATCTCTGGAAAATGTTTGGCTTTCCTGCAATGTGCACTACGGTTAGAAGTGGTGTTACCAGCCTCCTGCTGAGATAGAGCATTCTTCTGGTGTTTATGGAAAGCAAAAAGGATTAGGATCTCTACTAGCAGGAAACCAAGTGCCTTCCCATCACCAGTGATGCCACCATCTGAACAACAACAGAAATTCTCTTAAGGAAGCGTGCTAAGAATTATTTTTTCAGTGGCAAGGTTGCCCCCTGAACCTAGATGCAGTAAGGATTCATCTCTAGTCATAGCTTGCAGGTTCAGAAGCAGTAAATAGCTTTGGTTTTGCCTGACATGGAACCCTTGTTGATTCATGATGAATTTCACATAGCTCTGTGCTGGCAAATACGTGTGCACAAGTCCAGATGAGTGTGTACTGTGGAATTCACTAAGAATAACGGTTTCTGCCAGGGAGACACCCACTGACCTTCCTGCTGCTGAAAAGTGCATCAGATTTTTGACACAGTTTAAAGCATAGATTACCCAATTGAGCAGTGGATGGCAAATTAACACCCTTAACTACTTGAGACAGTACATTTTATTTTCATTCCTACCTGTAACTGTGTGACTTTATAGCCCAGCCCATAAAAGAAGCACACTGAAGAGAAGTGTCCTGTTGTCATTTCTCTCTCATTATTGACTACACTGGTGCATAAATACAAGAGTACTAATCCCTTCTCTGTTCTTTTTTTGTGTTGTACCTTCCACACTTCATTAATTTCCTTGAAGTGCTTGTGTGTTCTTGTGTTGTGTCTATGTTGTTGATTTCTCCTATTTTTGTAGCTCAAATTTAAACCCTTTTGTTGTATCAGTTTATTCCTGTCCCCTGCTGGCAGGACAGTAATGATGCAAACATATTTTTTATAATTTTAACCAGAAGCTACTTTTGTATTCTAGGTAATGTGCTCTAATTTCTCATGCCTAATGGGGTTTACTGAGTTTCTCTTTGCTATATGAATGATGCCTACAGAATCTGGCAGTAATGTTGAATTAGTAAGGGCTGCTCCATGTAACTTTATGTTGACAAACAAATGGACCAAAACTACACTTTTATTTTGAGCTGACATGTCCACTAATCATTTGTGGGTCAAATACCCATTTGCTGTGATGGAGAGTGCTGCAGCTGTAATCCAGAAGAGAAGAAAATAGCCCTTCTTTTGAGGGTTTGGAGAAGGGAATAAGCCCCTATTTTTGGAACATCTGGGGATGAAATATCTGCAAATAGCAGCAAGAATTAAATAATAGTAATAAATCTCTATCAGGACTTAGAAATAAAGACAGAAGAAAGTGCATGAAACAGCATAGTGTAGACAGTCACATATATCTACCCTTTTGCAACAGCAATATTCAATTACACCAACAGAATAAATGGACAACAATGTTGATATCAATTTGCTTTTGTGACATGTCTCAGAAAAGGCAGCGTTAAATCCATATTTTAATATTATAACTTCAGTTTTCCTGTCACAGCCAACATATCGGATAAGTGGACATGCATCTCTAAGGGAAGAGTAATGTCACTGGTAAGATGATTATTTTAAGTAGATAAAACAGACTAACCCATCAAAATGTCTCAATCTTTAGAACTTCCATTTCAAATTTCATGCTAATTTGTATTATGAACTAACACTGTCATTTTTTTATAGACACTACAGAGACGAGTGTTGTCCATGTAACACAGCTGGAGAGAGATACCATTTTGGTGTGTTTGGATTGTAAGTTTAATATTAACTAAAAATATATGTATGCATATACATGCATACTGTCTGTCTGCAAATTAGGTTCTATATTGAAGATAATCCTTGGTTAACATATCCTTATTTATTGTCTAGGCTGCATTAAAATAGTGAATCTGCAAGGCAGGTTAAAATCCAGCCGCAAACTCTCGTCGGAGCTGACATTTGACTTTCAGATTGAATCAATAGGTAAGCTGGGTTTCATTACTAGTCTTGAATATCCCTGTAGGTCAGAGTTGGGCAATAACCATCTGGATGAAATTTTAACAAGAGCAGGTGGTGGATTCTGCATCTGGGATGAGGTAGTCCCACTTAGACATACACACTTGGGGATGAGAGGCTGCAGAGCAGCTCTGCAGAAAGAGATCTGGAGGTTGAGATTGATAGCAAGCTGAAGATGAATCAACAGTGTGCTCTGGCAGCCAAAAGGTCATGGTCAGCAGTAAGGACATGGAAATTACATGAAGCTGTATATGGGAACATTCAGATTGGATATTAGGAAAATGCATTTCACTGAGAGGGTGATTGGTCACTAGACTGAACTCCCCAGAAAAGTGGTTGCAGGACCAAGCCTGTCAGAGCTCATGCAGCATGCAGAAGATGCTCCAAGTGATCCTTCCAGCTTCAGATCTTCTATGATTAACTTGTTCAATGTTACAGTAAAGAATTAGGTATGCTACCTGTGTTCCAAATGCCAAAAAGACTACACTACCTCACATATTTCACTTTGTGTGAGAAGACTCTGTGAAAGGTTCAGCATGTGCTTTCCTAGGAGCAATTGAAATGGAATAATAATCCTGGAGTCTTAGATTAAGCTACTTTTTTGGCACTATGATGGAGACTTCTAGCCTCTAAGGGAATACCTTAACACAACCTACACAAACTCTGAATCACCAATGCCTAACTAATTTTACATGTGTGTTTTTGCAGTCCATTTTTGTAAAGCAGCTCAAAGACTAAATTACATGATATATCACAGGTTGCATAAATTGTTTCCTTGTGTAGAATTTGAATGAATTAAATTTGTGAAACAGAAAGAATAGATTATTTTGGCAATTCTCCAGTAGTTACATACCTGGATTGCACCACCTGCTGTTGAAAGAGGGGTAGGAAAGATGAATGGTAGCACCAGAAGAGGACGAACAGCGGATTCTAAAATCGTCAGGAATTGCAGGGAGTTTATTTCTGAGGAGAAGCTTTGAAGTTTCAGGCCCTCCAAAGAGAACCTCCCACACAGAAGAGGACAAGAAAGCATTGCCACTGAAAATACTACTTTTATCACTCTTGGTGGTTGGGAATGGGGGGAAGGAAGGATCAATGTACTTGAAGGACCTCTGCACCTACTGTAGTCCTCACCCTGCTTGTCACAAATGAGCTTCCAGTGGCCTATACTGTCCTGGCAGTGTCTCCAAAGACACTTCTGACACTTTTCTGTTAAAATTACATATATATTGTCTGCAAGTGTTAAACGGATTTCCTGTTCAAAGAAAATGACACATTTAGTACTAGACATTTAGAACATTTTCTAGTTAGGTGGAAATGTTTTTAAACCCTGCTCATTAAACAAATCTATAAATGCAGGTACTTTTAAGGCAGATTCAGTGATTGCTGGGAGACATTCCACAGTCTGAGTGGGTAGATGTCATACAATGGAACATATATGTACAGATTTTTAAACCACAGTCTTTTTGCCTTAAGAGCGAGAGTTCAATTTATGCCTGCAAACTCATTCCAGTATTCTTTCTTACTAGTCTGTCTACAAGACAGTGTGTTAGCATTCTGGAAACACGGCATGCAAGGAAGAAGTTTCAGATCAAATGAGGTGAGTGCTACATTGTACTTCCAATTTTGGCTTCTAATGTAAGCTATGTGGAGGAGAAAGGCACAATGCTGTTTCTGAAGGAGAGTGAAACATTTCAGTGACTTCCTAGGTTAGACCTAGAAGCTGGAGTCTCATTCTAAGTTTGTTTCATAAACTATAAAGCATTGGTAGAGCTGTACAGGAACCCCCTCACATCTAAGAAGCAAAGCAGAAACAAGAGACTGGGCCAGGATGCCACAGAAAATACTCAAGCCTAATTCTTGGTAATATTAATCTTCACCTTAAATTGCTTTGAAGACCTGTCAGTTCCTTAGCCTCTCACGTATGGGTGCAAAAATTTGGGCTTTGCCAGTGGTTCCACTGCTAAACTTTAGCTTTTTGACACAGTGTCAAATGAGTTGCCTGATGTTTTTTAGTCTCTTCCATGTTCTCTTGGTTCACAAATACTTCCAAGAATTTCCCAGCTTTCCCAATAAATATTTTTCCATCTTCAGTAGAAAAAAACAGGTTTGTTTGGGTTTTTTTTCCTAAAATATCCTTGTAGTCCCTTTTTTTTGCCCATGTGATGTGATTTATAGTTGGAGTTAAACCATTATAACTACCTTCCCAAATACCTACCTTTTTCCCTTGCTGCAAACCTTGTGTACCTCTTAGTGAAAATGCTGTACTTTGTAGGAATTTATTGAGTCTTTTAATTTGGTTATAAATGAATATTTACAGACTTTACCAGTTGTTCCATCAGTGCTTCACTGGCTGAGAAATTGAGCTTATTATGACTAATAGTATTTTAAGGTACACATACAGTCACACCATGCCAAGCTTAGATTGTTCCATCACTACATTGACTTGCACAAAGCCTTTGCAAGTCTGTGCTAACAGTGAGCCTGCTCTCTGTGAACCAAAGGCTGGAGTCAGGCTGCTGCTTATTTCCAAGGTGCAAATGTTTATTGTGGCATTTGTGCATTGCTCTACCCAGTGGTACTCAGTGGCTGTGCTCCAGCTGGGAGAGGCCATGTCCCAGGGTGCTGCAGCCCAAATGCATGCATTTTGTTATTTATGTAGAGCATCAGGGACACAGGCTTGCTTTGTTGCTGTGCAGACAAAGCCAGAGCCTAAATTGAAGAACTGAAAGCAGAACTGGGCTGTTGACATAAAGCAAGCCACCTAAAACTTCTTCTCTGTAGAACATTTCTAGGGTAAACTTTTAAGCCTTTTTAAATTTCTTACCTCTTCTGGCTGTCCTACTAGCTGCAGCTGTTAAAAGAAATAAACCTATTTTCTGCTGTAATATGAAAAGCCTTCAGTGCTAGGATCTTGACCATGTATGTTACTTCTGGGGAATTTTATACTACATAATAGATAGGAAGTTGTTGCATGGGACAAGAAACTGACTTAACTTGCAACCTTTTTTCTTTTAAGACATTGTTAGTTCAGATTGCCTGTTCTGATAGAGTTGGTGTAATTGAGGATGACTTGAGCTGCTTGCTAAGTTATTTCCTTCCGCAACTGTGACCTTCCACTGTGGTTTGATCTAGTGTAAAAAATGGAAGAGAGAACTGTGAATTCTAGCATGAGAAGCTCACAATTTGGGCAAAGATTGTATAGCCTTAGCCTAACAGAAAGCAGAAATTCAATTTTCTTAGAAAAGTGGAGGATTTTATCACTGTTAATTAAAATTCTCTTGCAAGTTCTCTGCACCAGAAGTGAATTCACTAAGTCAGCTAACATTACTAGGATCTGGGAAGGAGATAAGAATGTCTGCTTTCCCCAGGAGTGTGAAATTTAGCTGTGTAGAAGAGAAGCTTAGTAAACAGTGCTGCCTCTTTGGCATATGCACTGGGCTTTGGTTGACTTAATTGATGAATATGGTTTTGTGGGTGCTTTAATATTCATATGATCATAAAGATGTATCACTCAAGCACAATTCACCAACAGAGAACACAGGTCTATTGCATTATTGAAATGTTAAAAGATTAAGTTTTCCTTTTGCAGTGGACAGGAGTACGACAGATCAGATAATGTCTCTGCTAAGGTTTTCAGAATGTGAACTTAGTGCATTCTTACTCTAATTTCAACAAAGTGTGTTTTATGTGTGATTTGCCTCACCCATTTTTGGATATCTAGGGTGACACTAATTGCACCCTATCTCTTCCAGCCACAGCTGTAAAGAGAATTGCACTGGTAACTCAGGTACCAAGCTGAGCCCCACTGTTGTGCTTGCAGTTACTGCCAGAAGCATTAATGTAATGTGAGAGGAATTGCAGAAAACTTTTCTATCTTAGTTAAAAGTGACAGTTGCATTATAATCTCTATTGGATTTTGATTGACAGTCAGTTGGTAACATCAGTCACTGTCAATTCTTTTCTCTTGACTGATGTTAAAAACAAAATGAAAGCACTTGTGGTCTTAACATGTAAATATTTATTTTTATTGTCTAGATCACACAAGAAATTTCTGATAATACAAGGATATTCAGGCTTCTGGGATCTGACAGGTAAGATGAGAAGTAAACAGGACATACTAAAATAAAAGAGCAATGTGTTTTCCTACTTTGTCGAAGTTATTTTTGTGTGTTTCTTGCAAACTCTTTTTTTTTAGGCATCTTAGACATTCCTTTGTGTACATGTCTACCTTCCAGTCCTTTGCTTTTTCTTTTTCTTGAATTAAAAAAAAAAAATCCTCTAAAGATGTTTGTACTTCCAGAAGTACTCAGCCGTTCAAGAAGCTCTTACTTGGCTGCAGTCACAATCTCCAGGAGCGTTTTCCTTTTTGTATTGTAATTCTTTTGTTTAATTTGGTGAAATCTTTACTTTCACATGTTCTGCTGCAGTAGCTCATCAAGATCTGTTTCTGGAGATAAATGCAAAAAATACTTTAAAATTTTAAATATCTCACTTTTATCCACAGAAAGAAAATCTACCAGTTTCTCTCTCAACATGACAGTTCAGGTCTTGTAAGAGCTCTTGATAGCTCCCAGTGTAGCTGTTCCTTGGCATCTGCTTTTGGGACAGTAACACCCTGTGTGTGTGTGTGACCCAACTGCTGTTTTAGGAGTGTCACTGACTTCCTCAACTTTCTCTGCCCTGGTGTTGAACTTTGTGCTTCTGTAGGAGCCTCAGAAGCAGCAGCTGTTTTGTCTTTGGGGGAGTGCATGCTGATGTGACAGTTTACGAGTAATGAATTCACAAGAACTGCAAAGATAGGCTTTAACTTTTCTTTTCATAATTGCCTCTGTCTTATGCTGCTTGCAGCAAACCCATGTGGCATCTTAGGACGGCACTGCAAAAATTTGCCTTGTGAAAATGTCCTCTTCCCCAAATATGGTTCCATCTATTTTTGACTTGCTCTGATAGTTTCTCAATCTAATGATTTGGCACTGCAAAAAACATTAATTCCAATTTCTTCACATATCCTTTTCCTTGCAGCTCTGTCCTATTTTGTGCTTGAGCTGCGAAGCCTTTTTCCAGTAACACAAATCCTTTCCTAGGCAGTTCATAGGAACTGCTGTTCAGAGAACCAAAAAAACTGATGTCAGTCTACTAATAAAAGCTTGTGTGATGCTTTATCCTCATTAGCAGGGAACTGCCTCATGGCATGAGGTGTCATTCCCTTTGTGGAGCACATTGAGTAGAGGTCAGTTTTTTTGAGCCATAGTTTTGCAGCAAGCAAACTTTCCTGCCAGAATATACAAGAGATGAGTTTGAGATTTGAGTTTCCCACACTGCCTTCACTTCAGGATATTTGTGGAGAAGTCAATCATGAACATCCTGGTGTGTTCAGCAATTTTAGCAGTTCTTGCCTGATGAAAAAATTTTAAATAGTTTGCGAAACAAAATTGTGACAGCTAATTTCTCTTCTGTGAAGAGAAAAGTCTGATCTAGGACATCCTTCATAATCTTTGCAGTTGCAGGCCCATGTAACCCAGTCTCTTGTCTCTAGTGCTGGCCAAAAGTGGGTGGCAAGAAAAACTAAGAGAAAAGACTCTTGACATAGCAGTTCTTTCCTTAGGATTCTCTTTGCCTGTAAATGTTTGTCTCTGAGACTTTCAGAGCTGGAGGAAGTTTCTGTGGGTTAGGTTACATGGGCTCAGGGACTGACTAGAAATGCTCACATAAAAATCAGCTTAACCTGTCATTCCTGTGGCAGGGAGCAGACTAACAGTTCTCAGAACTTGAGCCTGATAAATAGGTTTGCTTTGCAAAGCTCCAGGAAAGCACAAGCCCAGAAGGGGAGTGGTGGGCCCTTTTCAGCAGCTCTCACTGTAAGGATGAGAGGCAACAGGGATGCATTGCAGCAGGGGAATTTGCAGCTGGATAAAAGCAATAAACATGATGGTGAGAATGGTTTGACACTAACAGGAGCCCAGAGAGGTTGTTGGAGATCCTTGGAGACCTTGGCTGGACAAGAGCCTGGGCTTGCTTTGAGGTTGGCATTGGTTTGAGGGGCTTTTGGACTAAAGGCATCCGGGGAAAGAAATGACGAACCAGTCAGATCCTAGGAAAGAATAATTATACCTAGGGTTGTTTTTAAATGAAGGATCACTTGACATTGTGGTTTTTTAAATTTGCATCTTAGGGTCGTGGTGCTGGAGAGCAGGCCAACGGACAACCCGACAGCCAACAGCAATTTGTATATCCTGGCAGGGCATGAGAACAGCTACTGAGAACAGCACGTGGCAGGCAGCTCACTGTGAGAACACTCCTGCTGCAGCAGCACTCGTGACTGGCTGGAATTGCACAAAAGCTGCAGTAACCCCACTTCAGTTACTTTATAATTTATTGTGGCATGAGAGGAAGACGAGAATTGTTTGTGGTATGGACACAGAAGCATTATAATACCACAGAAGTGCTTAATTTACTGTTATGTAATCTTTGTACATATGCAGTATTTTTCAGTGAAACTTCTTGCTGAAGCCTGACACTGACTTTCTGTAGATAGAGGTCCTCCTGTTAAGTACAAGTGTCTTACCTGTACAGATGTAAAAGTCACTGAGGATGCAAAAATTAAATTGGGGTACTACTATAAGGATGTCTCCTGTGTTTATTATGAAGTGGGATACTAGCAACAAATATAGTACATTTAGCAACACTATTGTATTTTATTATATGTAATTTACTAATACAAATAAATATTAACTTTTAGAAATTGTAACCAAGGCTGTAATTAGATTACAATCTTGTTTTAATTTCAATACAACACACTGGTGTTCATGTTTGCACAATGTATTGAGATGTGATGTATTTAGTCACAAAGGTAAGCTGTGACTTTGTGGATATGACTTGGGCTTCAAAGTTCCTTTTTTTCTTTTGTTTATTTGGGTAGATTTCTTTGTGAAACAAACCAGTTAAACACCTGTATTTTTATATTTAATGAGAACTTTCCTTATGATTACTTCTGTGCTTGAAAACAATACCTTATGGATGGGTGTCAGTCCCAGACTAGTGGTACCTGGCTGTAATTCTGCAATAGGTGTTTGAATTATTAGTGTATACAACGATAAAAAGTAGTTATTACTGTTTGTCTTACTAAATAGTTTCATATCACGGTGAAAAGGAGCAACATTCCACATTGTGGAAATGGCTCAGAGTTGTTGCCATTTTGACTTTTTTTTTTTTTTTTGCCTTATAACCATTTTCACACTTTTCTTGATTTTAGGATGTTAACACATGGCCAAAATTTAGTTACTACCTCATTGAAACAATACAATGGTTACTACGCATCATGGGAACTTAGTTTTGATCAGAAGTATTTTTGATTGCTATTTTCCAATGGAGTGTGTAAATGCCAAGTTTTAAGCAAAATGCACACATTTGACTCCTTTTTTGTATATGTTCTTTATATTTTATTGTGATAATATACACTAAAACCAAACTAAATTAAAAGTGATTTATGGCCTGCGTTATTGTTGTGATGGGTAATGCTTTGAAATATGTTCCCTAATGTATATAATGTAAAATAAATTTTTTTAACATGTTGTTGTACAGTTAGATTATCACCTGCACTGATTTTCCACGTAAGACTAAAATGGAACATACTGAGTTTTCAATTCTGCTATTAAATGGTTGTGCCAAACACAGAAGCTGGGTGTTTCTGAATGTATGAACAGAGCTTGCTGGAGCTCCCCTCAGCTGATGGATACCTTTGGGCAGTAGATATGTGCATTTGAGCCAAGTATTTCCAAATTCCACCTTGTGTGGTTTCTTCCCTCCATTTCCTGCTTTTCCACCTCTGTTGATTGCAAAATTGATTTATTCTTTTTTCAGCAGGTTTCTTTTTCTGCCTGTAGGCCTTGAGCTCACTGCTTCTGCCAAGCCCCATCCTGGCTGTTCCTTGTCCTGATCCTCAGCTCACCCTGCGGGGGGAGAGGTGGTGGCACAAGCCCCACTGCTGAGCAGCTGAATTCTCAGAAAAGTGGAGAAGTTGTGTGTCTTCCACAGCACCCTTGTGAAATCCCTGAGGGGGTTTCCATCCTGCCTCCTGTGGACTGTTCCTCACAGAAACTCAGATTTTACAGAGTGCATTACAGCTGATGTCTGTGAATGTGATTCCTCCTGGGGAGGTTCTGCAGTAGCTGGGGCCAAGTTTTTCAGGCCATATTGTTTTTTCCTCTGCTTGGGCATTTTTGGTACAAGCGTACATGCAGAGGTGCAGCTGGAAGGACTAAAAATAAAGAGGAAAGGGGAGTGGCATGTGGGAAGAAGAGCATTGTACTACGGCAATCGTGTTTCCAGTCTATTGGTATAATCAGCAGAGTTTTGCTCTTCCCATGCTGTTCTCCAGCCTCAAAGATAAGAAGTGAAGGGTTCCTGCTTTTTTTGAGGAATTGTCCTGTTGCAAGATTTGGGGTTTGTGCCACAGAACTGCCTTTCCCTCATGTCGAGCTGCTTGCCTACTCTGCTGCCAGCTGAGCCCAGGAGCCTGGGTGTCTGGTAAATCAAAAGGTCTCCTTTGCTAGGCTGGAATTGCATTGAACTAAAATTCCCTTGAGCCATGCCTACTAGGAGCTTATAACTAGGATCCTGGTGTAGGATTGGGATCAGTGTGTGGCTGACTGATGGGAGCCCACTCAGAGCCAGGTAACCCCATCACAGGCACCAGGTTACAGCAAGGCCTCTGCCATGGATGACGGACATGGCTCCAACCTCTGTGATTCCCTTTTCTTCCTCCTAGTCCCTTCCATGCTGGCTCCTGGCAATTGGTCCCAGCTGCTGGCAGGCAGGAGAGTTGATGTGACCACAGCATCAGGCACTCACCAGCCTGGCAGCCAAATCTGATCAGTGCAGGAGCTGAGTGTGGCTCTCAGCCCAAACTGAGCCTTCATAAGAGAACAAAGCAGTGGCATTGTGTGCGCTACAGAAGTACTGGAAGCTGGGATCACAGGGGAATGAACACTGCTTTTATCTTTTTCTTGCCCATCTCTCTGTGCAGTGCTGCCTGTTTGCAGATACTTGATCTGATGACATAAAAAAGAGGGGGTTCAGATTAATATTCTTCATCCCACAGCCCTTAACTGAAAGCAAGGGCTGTGCAAGGTGAAGCACGGTGCTGGCTGCCTGTAGTTTTGCCATGAGGGGCTGGGGGAGCCCAGCAACGCTGGATGCACTGGTGGGGGTCACCCAGGCAGGGGACATTTCTTACATCCCCCCGGGGTTTAGCTTTACCAATAGCCCTGCTGGATTTTGAAGGACTGCATGGGAAAACAGCTGGTAAAAACGGAGTGTGCCCAAAACTCATGCTTCCCTCCAAGGAAACATACCTAAAATATAGGAAGGCCTGTGTCATCTACGAGTGGTGTAGAAGAAGCTGCAAAGATTTGTCTGGGGAGGGAGACACCAGTTCCATCAGGATGTGTGGACACATCTCATCAGGTCCCATGGAATTGTGCACCTTCAGGTGCTTTAGATGGCCTTGAATCTCATCTTCTCCAGCAGGTGATTTGCCAGACTCCCAGGCCCTGCCTTTCCCTTCTGCAACTCAGCAGTGTGGCTGGAGCACCTCCTGGTGCAGACAGGGGCAAAAAGTCATCGAGCACCTCAGCCTTGTCTCAGGTAATCAGGTCTCCCCTTTCCTTCCAGAGAGAGTCCTCATTTTTCATAGTGTTCCTTTTATCATCCATATACCTGCAGAAGCTTTTCTTCTTGGTGTCCCTGGCCATGTTTAATTCTCTCAGAGCTTTGTCTCCTCCAGCCTGATCCCTGGCTGCTCAGACAACCTCTCTATTCCTGCCAGGCTACAGCTCCTGCTTTCACCCTCCATAAAAGGCTTCCTTTTAGTCTCTGCGCTTGTCCAGGAGCTCCTTGCCCATCCAACAAGGCCTCCTGGAATTTTTGTCCAACTTCTTGTCTCAGCCAAATCCATCCCTGTGTGTCCCTGCAGACCTATCTCTGCGTGTCCCAGATGGATCCATCCCCATGTGTCCCAGACAAATCCACACAGATCCAACACAGAATCACAAGGTTGGAAGAGACCTCCAAGATCATCGAGTCCAATCCAGCCCAACACCTCAACTAGACCATGGCACCAAGTGCCACATCCAGTCTTTTTTTAAACACATCCAGGGATGGTGACTCTACCACCTCCCTGGGCAGACCATTCCAGTACTTTATCACACTTTCTGTAAAAAACTTTTTCCTAATATCCAACTTAAATTTCTCTTGGTGCAGCTTGAGACTGTGTCCTCTTGTTCTGTCAGTTGTTGCCTGGAGAATGAGACTGACCCCTACCTGACTGCAGCCACCTTTCAGGAATTTGTAGAGAGTGATAAGGTCACCCCTGAGTCTCCTGTTCTCCAAGCTGAACAGCCCCAGCTTCCTCAGCCTTTCCTCACAGGGTTTGCGTTCCAAGCCCCTCACCAGCCTTGTTGCCTCCTCTGGACGCACTCAAGCATCTCAAGGTCCTTCCTAAACTGAGGGGACAGAACTGGACACAGCACTCAAGGTATGGCCTCACAGTGCTGAGTAGAGAGGAAGAATGACCTCCCTGCTCCTGCTGACCACACAATTCCTGATCCAGGCCAGGATGCAATTGGCCTTCTTGGCCACCAGGGCACAGAGCTGGCTTATGTTCAGTCGCTGTTGACAGTACCCCCAGGTCCCTTTCTGCCTGAGCACTGTCCAGCCACACCATCCCCAGACTATAACACTGCAGGGAGTTATTGTGGCCAAAATGCAGGACTTGGCATTTGGACTTATTAAAACTTCATCTTATTGGACTCTGTTCCATCCATCCAACTGGTCCAGGTCTCTCTGCAGAGCCCTCCTATCTTCTAACAGATCTACACACACTCGCAGCTTAGTGTCATCTACAAATTTACTAATGAAAACTCAGTACCCTCCTCATCTATGACATCAACAAAAATACTGAACAGGACCAGCCCCAGCACAGACCCCTGGGGGACACCACTGGTGACTGGTCCCCGGCTGGATGCAGCACTGTTCACCAGCACTCTCTGGGCCCGGCCATCCAGCCAGTTCTTAACCTAGCAAAGACTGCTCCTGTCTAAGCCATGGGCTGCAGCTTTTCCAGGGATTGCTGTGGGAGACAGCGTCAGAGGCCTTCCTTAAGTCCAAATAGACAACATCCACAGTCTTTCCGGCATCCACCAGGTCATAAAAAGAAACCAGGTTGGTCAAACATGATCTACCCCTCCTAAAGCCATCCCAGCTGGGTCTGATTCCCTGGCCGTTCTGTAAGTGCTGCGTGATAACACTCAGTGTCCAACCCTGCGTGTCCCAGCAGACTCAACCTACAGTGTCCCAGACCGATCCATCCCGGGGCGTCCCAGATCCCGGGTCACCCGCGGTCCCAGAGAGCGGCCATTCACCCTCCCGCCGGCAGGGGGCGCGCGCCCCCGGCCCGCCTCTGACGTCACTTCCGCCAGGAAAACCGCGACCGCGCGTGGCGGGGCGCAGGCGCGCGGGGCGCCGCCGCTCCGCGCATGCGCCGCGGCCGCCGACGGAGCGGGCGAGGACGGGACCGGGGAGGCGGCGGCGCTCGCGCTCCGACCCCGCCCCTCGCGGCCCGCGCGCGACCCCCGTCCCGCCGCGCGCCACCCCCCCCCGCCGCCCCCGCG
>VRYO01000168.1:3695249-3795931 GCA_009812075.1 Sialia sialis | reverse complement strand
CCGCCCGGGGCTCCGGAAGCGGCTCCGGGGCTGCCGGGGTCGGTCCCGCAGCGCGGGCGGCTGCCTCGGTGGGTGCAGATGCTCTGACAGACGGAGCCGTGTAGATGAAAACCGTGTGATGGACACGCGAGCCTCGGCCCGGAGGGACGCGAGTGGTGCTGCTGGGGGTTTCTGCCTTGGTGACACACCGGGAATAGGGGAGGATTGTTATGAGCGACTCCTGAGAGAATTTTGGTTAATTAGTGTTAGTGTCTAATGGCTTTTAGTTAACCTCTTAGTTTAAATACTTTCTTGCTGAGAAAGCTTAATCAGGACAAACTAGCGAGTCTTGCTCCCTCAGGATAGTGAGAGGC
The DNA here is from genome assembly GCA_009812075.1 of Sialia sialis. Classification (NCBI taxonomy): domain Eukaryota; kingdom Metazoa; phylum Chordata; class Aves; order Passeriformes; family Turdidae; genus Sialia; species Sialia sialis. Next base: position 3,795,578 of record VRYO01000168.1, on the reverse strand, counting down.
TTGTGCCTGTGGCGTGGAAAGAATTTATACGGAAGAGAGGAAAAAATGGTGAGGGCTCCTCTTTCACTTTTATAGCCTGGACCCACAAAGTAGAAGGGATAAGAAACAAGTTTTCTGACACTGTTACTTGAACTGGCTTCAGGTTGCAGAACTTTACATGGTTTAGTCATGCACGGCAACATTTTTGAGTTACTGTCTAGTTATAGTGATCAGCTGCAACTTCTGCCTGGAAGGCTCCCTCCTAGGGCGGGTTGAGAGGTCTCAGGTGCTGCAGTTGTACCCATGTAGTATTTCTTTCTAATCTCCTCTTGCAATGTACTGCCTCTTTTCTCTGGGCATGCTCTTTGAGGTCTCCAGCAGTGTAGCTTTGTCCAGTTGTTGGAAATCTTTTTGCTTGTCTCATCTCTGGCACATGCTGTTAATGTCTTGTCCCTGGATAGTTGTTTCCTTGAAACTTCAGCACTGACCACACTGCTCGCTTGTGGTGCTTGCAAGCACTTGGACACCCATCCACCTGAAGCCTGCTTGGAAACTGGAGCTACCCAAGGTCCCCATCACAGAGAGCTGTTTCTTTGGAGGATGGCTTATTCCATGGTGGAGCAAATGTTTGTCAGAGTTGAAAGGAGTCTCAGTGCTGACAGCTGGAGCGCACAGAGTGAGGAGTCAAAGTGAGCAAGCATTAAAACTTTGGAATAACTTGTGACATCTGAAGTGCCAGATTTGTTCCCAGTGGACAAGCCATTAGTGAAAAGTCACCCTGCATTAAAGATGATTCCTGAAGGAGTTGAATGAATTGTGCAGTGGGAAAAGGAATTCTGAAGTCTGAGGTCAGCGGAGAATGCCAACGAGGACAAGCTACTAAGAATGACGAGCTGGCCCTGCAAAGGTACAGTTGTCTTGCTTTTGTTGTCCTTTGCTCTGTTTCTCTTTGTGGGTAAAAGGATGACAGGAGGCAGGTGGAGTTAGTTCTGAAGACTTCGAACTGAAACTTGTAACTGTCTGGCAGGTGTTGGCTCTTTTGACCTCAGCTTTTCATGAGGTCACCACCTGTTTCTTACCTTCTCTCGGGTTTTTCTTCTTACTACTGCTATTTTTGTAAAGATGGAAATAAAGAATCCACATTGCCACCATCTTTACTGAAGAGGCAAATACTTGAGTTACAGGAAAACTAAATGGCAGATGAAATTGTTGAATTATTATCTTACTGGCTTCTTCATTAATGGAGAAACAGTGTCATATATTTTCCTAATGTAATGGAGGTACAGATAGTTTTGAGCAGGATCTTTTGCCCTGGTAGAGGCCCCTGAAGTAATGAACGTGTCACAGGTGGAAATTAAACCCATGAACTTGCCTTGATTATTGTCTCTCATGGTTCACAAGGCAGATGCAACACTGCAGCGTTGCAGTCAGTGACCCCTTGGGTAGCTCCCCAAAGACCCGAGCTGCACCCACAGACCTGCATGTGGGACTGGTAAAGTGGAAATGGCGGCAGCATTTCCCAGTGGGGTCAAAGAGCAGGACTGTCCTGGAGGGAAACTGGTGCCTTGTGACATTGCTGAATTGCCAGAGCATTGCTGTCTCAGTAGGAGTCAGATTTTTGGAAGCTCATGCATGTCCCATTGTTGCTAGAGGAGAACCTCTCCTTCACGTCTCCCTTAGCTGACCAGATGCTGCCACTCATTTTCAGGTAGTGACAGCAGCTGAACTCCACTTGAAACCAACTGGTTGTAGAGGCAGAATCGTGATGATTTCCTGCACAGGTGGAAATTAGACTTAATAGTTTGTGGAGACCTGTGTTGAATTAATAGGTCCATTGAGGAGAGTGGCATTTAAGTTAACGTTGTAAGAGCATATATACCAGGACGGAGTGTTTGCAGCTTTCGGGGAAAGCTGCCACACGTGGACCGAATCATTAAAATGCCATTGCCCTTTTGTAACTGTGAGTTGGCTTCTAATGCAGAGCTCAAACTACAGCCTCGGGATCGCTTTCTTAAAAAATGGGTGGTGTTGAATCATTGCAAATAGGTTTCTTTCCCCCAGTGGATTATTTTGTTTCTATTTTTTTATCAAGCAGCAAACCCAAGAATATAGAGTGAGAATAAATCTCTTCCTACATCAGGCAATTCTTAGGACACCATGCTTTGTGTTTCATTGGACATGAACCTAAGCAATAGAGCTGTATTTGCTTTGAACAGCTGCATTTGCAAAGAATAGCTCTTGTACCATTGAGATCATAATGTAATCCCTTTTCTTCTGATTCTTCTTCAGATGCTGTCGAGATAGACTCCAGTGCACTCAATTAGGAAGAAAATGATGTCAGCTGAGATTCTTCTTTGTCTGGTCACAGTTATTTTGAAGCTGCAAAAGAGGAGTGTTGCAGGGATCTTTGTTTGCTGACAAAAGGCAGTCATCATGGTGATGAGGTACAAGAAAAGGAGGGAAGAAAGGATAACAACAGGTGTCTGAAATTGTAGTTGCAAGGATGGACAGAAAGTCGGATGCTGGGAGATGCTGAAGATGAAGGATTCAAGACATTTCAAACACCAGAGGTCTCGGGTGCCTGGAGCCAGAAATACACAGCTTTTAATCCACCTTGGAGAACAGACTCAGGAGACGCCTGCTATGTGATGCTTCTTCCAGCACTGGTGTTCATCTGCTGGTGAATTTGCACACTTTATTCTGGTCCTAACCTTTTGGATAGTTTTTCTTGAACATCAGTCCTTAGGGCTTCATCTCTTTTGTATAACTTCTTCATGGAGTCAGAATTTCTCTGCACGTGTATGATGCACTTGTTCCCTGATCCATTGGTTTTTGCAGTGGGAGGCATGTCATCCTTACTTATGGATACCTTAAGCCATTTGATAATGGAGAAAAACAAAATAATGCTCTGCTCTTTGCATAGCTCAAGTTGTTTTAAATCAGTTGAGCAATTACCCAGGGGTACTACTGGAATTTGTTGTGGTCAGACTGATTGGACTGGTGTGGCTTAGCAGCTGAAGGGATTTGCTTCCTCAGTTAAGGAAAGTGTTCCAGACAGCGTGCTTCCAGGGACTCCGTGTGTCATCTGGTCAGTCATTTGGACATTTCATGGAGCAAAAGACATGGGAAAAGCTGCTTCAGTCACTACAGAGTTCTCAGGAAGCTGTTGCTGACGAAGATATTTCTACCTGATTTTTAATTACCTGGCTCTTCAAATTGGTGATGAACCAGTTGCCACTTGCTACTCAGAATGGCACTTCTTACTCTTAGCATTGCTTCACGCAAGATGTAGAGCTTTCTTAATTTCTGATTGCTTTGGTCCTTTGTTCTTCTGACGGCTGCGGAGGATAAAACTTAAGAACTTCCTACATTTCAAGTCTTTACTGCATAATTTTTTTCACCCGCTCAGTGGAGCAGTGCAATACTACTGCCCTTCTGAGACACCAGCAGAAATGTAAAAAAATCCGAGTCCTGCATCCTTGGTGAATTGTTGCTGAAGAGTGCATCCAAGACATTTGTATTTGATTGAATTTACTGTATTTTTAATTGATCAAGGTAACAAAACATGGTCAGGGTTACCAAATATCAGCAGAGATGTACAAGAATAGAAGAAAAAGCTTTTTAAGGAGTGCTGACTTTATAGGAGCACTCGTCCCTGTGAGATGTACATAAAGTACTTTGTCCTGGAGTGTTTAGTGATAAACTTGTCAGTGGATTTTTAGTCATTGAGGGAAAATAAAGAAAGGATATGTTAGGTAAAAATGGGAGTTATAGCATTAGTGAAGACTTTCAAAAGTGCTGAATTGAAGAAAATTCTCGCCAGAATAATCTCCTCTGTTGCCAAATTTATTTCTACAATGGATTGTTTCTCCTAATAATCTGTTGTATGAACTGCAAAAGTTCAGAAAATTTTCGGTTTAGGGAGCTACTTATAGTCAGTCAAGTTTTATTCTCTCTGATAGTGCTTTGGAGGGTGGCTTGACATGTTGTCTAATTACAGAGCTCCTTCCATAGTCAGTATGGTGTGATAAATACGATGCTTTTTTCCCTTTAGACCCTTTTCTACAAGCCCTTCAACTGCCACCAGGGCAGATTGACAGCACAGCTCATGCTCAGCAGTGAAGTACAGTTGTTCTTTAGCAGGAGTTGTTTTTTAGCTCATACTGTGACTTCTTGCCAGAATCCCAGTAGAGGGGTAGTCTTGCCCAGTTATGAAAAAAATATCTGTAACTTGCAGTTGATGCTTCATTTTTATTTCAGTTTGTTATGTAACTTTAGAATTGCTTCCTTTAGAATTGTTTCCTTTTTTATGCTGTTTTCTGAAGCTGCTGGAGCTTCTGCTGCTCCTCATGGGCTCAGATTGGGTAGTCTTTGAAGATGCACAATTTGTCTGGTATGTTCTGTACTTAACAGAACAACCGTGAACCTGATTGTGTTGATTGTTAATGATGATTTGGGAACATAAAGCTGGTGCTTGTGTAATGTAAAGTTGCTTTAAGAAGTCTCTGGAGCCAGTTTTCTTCATCCTGAATTGAAATTTTTCAGATTACAAGGAACCTGTTAGGCTTTTTATCAGGGCCACTGAGGAAGAAGTAACTGAAAACTGTTGCTGAGGATGTATCACTCAGATTGTTAAATGCACTGTGTCTTCCTTTCTCATCTATTATCAAACACTTCTTTCTAATGCAGAACAAGCTGTTGAGTGTCACTCTAGACTGATTGGGTCATCTTGTGACCAGCCTTGGAGCTGTTGTGTTGGACCTGTTGGGAGACCAAGCCCCTGTCTAACCTGCAGCTGTTTGATCTGCAGTCCTGTAAATGAAACGTTTCTCAGGGTTTGGTTTAAAGTTCCTACTGCTTCCCATGAGGCTTGTGGGAATTTTATATTCTGATTTTTTTATGGAGAGTTTTAAAAAATGGTGTGAGAATACTTTATATAAAATAAGCTGCTAAGAATTATAAAGTAAAGAACAGCTATATTTGTATTACACATTTAATCACTTCCTTCTTTGTTGTCGGTTTCATTGACATTTTCTGCCAGTTTAGATTTATGGCTGCCTAATTTTTAAGCTCTTGCTGTTCCTGATAGAAATTCTTTGCTTTTGTGGATTTTAAGGGAAGAGGACAAAAAAAGGCCAGGGAGGGGCAGGAAAAGCCAAATGTTCATATTGAAGGATTTTCTTTAAGTGTTATAATTTATTTTTTTTAAGCAGGTGCTGTTTTTCTCTGCTCGTGTTCTTAAGCAGATCCTGAAAAGCTGCTCAAGAAATGCTGGCTCTGCTTATCTCTAAATAAAGAAAACTGGTCATTTGTCTTTTGAGAATTAGGAAAGATTGAGAAGATTGGATATTCAAAAAAGTGAATACATGAGTTGAGTGAAAACAGCCATGGTGGCTGGGTTTTATAGCTGATGTAGGTTGTATTTGCCCTTTGGAATTTGTTGGAGTGTTTTGAAGATTTGAAGCTTCTTTTAAAAGTTTTTAAATGACTTTTTTTAGTTATTTCCCTTATCATAAGATAGATATTTTATTGTGTGTGTAGGAGGGAAGGGAATGGTTCTGTCATTTTTTAAGGGAGAGGTTAAATGTTTAGATAAGAATCTGATCTAAACATCACAACACTTCAGAGGTTGTTAGTCTGTTTTTATCATGTGTTTTCCTAAGTAGGATTGAAGGATCTGGTGGGATTCAAGCCATACTCCCCCTTTTCATGGGTGATAAGGCAGGGTGGCCTAGGTTTTTTAATTTAAAATCTGACATGACTGTATGAGAAAGATGGAAAGCCCCTGGTAATTCGATCTTCTCGTTTTTTTCTTTTGAAACTAATCATGTGATGGTTTATGCTAACAGATGTTCCCATTTCTTGTGTTCTCTTACTGAATCTTGCATCTTACCCGGCCTTGCATCATGTCTTAGATAACGGACTTGGGACTTGCACTGAGTACCCTCAAACAACATTTTGTCATTCTCAGTCTGAGCCTTTGGGCACTAGGGTAGTGCAGATACTGAAATTATGCCTTTCTGTGATAATTGCACGCCCAACTCTGCTGTACTTTTCCTCTAGTCTGGCTGTTTTCTTTTGTTCACTTGTATGACTTTGAACCCTAACTGATACTAAGTGTCACGTAGCAATGAAGGTTATTTACGATCTACCTAATATAGATAAGCTGTGCTGGCAAGCCATTGGCAACTCATGATGTTTTCTTCTGCCAGGGTGGGTGTTCTGTTAAAGTGGAGCTGGGCAGTGGCCTTTAGGAAGGATGGCGTCACTGTCCCCAGACAGAAATGCTTAGGGAAAATGTCTGAAACTTTTATCTCCTGAACTTGGAGTAGGTTATCATTGTTGGGTCTGTTTTGGCTGACTGTGGATAGTGTTTCAGGTTATGGCCTGATGTGGTATTTTTGTTTGTTTGTTCTTATAGTCTCTGTGTTACAGACGAAAGGAGTTGTAATGAGGTTATTAAAGTCTGGTCTATTTTCTAAGTAAAGGAGAAAGTAGAGCTGCTCTTCATCACTCCAGTTCATCATGCTCTGTATTTTTACTGTTGAATTGACTTGGTAATTTAGCACTTCTTGAAACACAAAGTACTGGAGTAAATATAGGGAGACTGTAATACAAATTTGTTCAGTTCTGCTTTAAAAAAAACCACACATTAAAGGCAGCATCTTCCAGACGGCTCAGATCAGCTCTGCTCTTTAAGAGAACACTTTGGCAAGTCTGTAATTTCTGGTGTTAAGGTGTTCCAAGCTGGTACAGCATTTCAGATGTCAGTGTTTGACTTGTAAATAGTGTTTGGGACTGCCTGGCATGCTGTTATTCATGTAGCTCCACAAACACACTCTCGCTGTGCATAGCGAAGTTCTTAGGAAAAGTGAAACTGTTAGCATAATCAAAATAGTTGTGTTAGCTAGTCAAATGGAGAGAAGTTCTTCTGTTCTATTTTTGCCAGACTGCTTTTAAGTTTAAAAAGCAGTGACTTCTGGAGGTGTTTTTTTTTAAGACCTACTGAATAAGTGTGTGCAATCTGCAAGAAGCCAAATGCGTGATCCAGGGTATTTGAATCTCAACAGCAGTTAAGTGAGCACCAGGACTATGCCCAGACATGAAGCTTTCAGACTAATGAGTGCCTTAGCAGGCAGGTGTATTTCTGTTTGAGGCTGTTGTGTTTGAACTTCATAGCATTTAGTTCTTGTTATAACTGAAAACAGGAATTAAGACTCAGGTGTGAAATTAAGTAATTATGGCAGCGTTTTTTGAATACAGACATGGGTTTAACATTTGGATGAGGCAGATTGTTGGGTTTTGCTTCAGAGTTGTTAGGCTCTCGTGTTAGTGATTGAGAGAACTGAAGGCATTTTGAGTTGTGTGCAGGGGAACAGTAAAATGATGAAATTGGGGCTTGACAGATGCATTGCGAAAGTCAACAGCTTGCTCTGGCATAATATTTGCCATCGGTGTAGGACTGAGATTAAACTGTCTGTTTTAAGTTCTGAAGCACTGAGCTTTGTGTACCTGAAATTTAGAATGGTTAAAACTGTCCTAATTTGTGAACTACAGAAGTGCAAAGAAAAAGTATACCTCGGGTTTCAGAAGTTACATGGCTGTCCGGAAAAAAAATGAAAGGAGGAAGGGGAATTGTTCCTTGTTGAATTTGCATCAGTAAGAAATTAGACACACTTATGACATACAAGTAAACATATTGGAACCAAATTTTCAGAATCTCTCAGCTGCCGCTTAATGCCAGGACAACACTGTGGCCTTTTTTGAAATGCTTCTTTTACTGTAGAGGCTGACACATTTTAAAAAAACCCTAGGGAAACAAACTTCTAAGCCAATCTTATGAGTGCTAACTGAGAAAGGATTAAATAATTTGAAATAATGAACGTTGCTGAAATAATTGTTTGTGTAATGTGCTCTAAAATGTTCTGTATTTTGTTACTATAGATTGTCTCAAAGGGGGAGAACTCCCACTGCTGAAACTTCTTGTAAAAACAGTGATTAAAGAGCTAGGGGAGAGAGATAAGTATGTGCAAGGGCTTTAAAAATTTTCCTAATTACACTGCTAAGCACAGTTATTAATTAGTTATTTTCTTGACATTAAATACAATTTATAGTGATTTGAGTACATAAAGCATTTAAGATTCATATTTCTGTCAGGTGAGAGTGTTTCACTCAGCCTTGTCTGATGGACGTTATTGTATTTTTCTGCGTTGTTTGGCTTGGGTTTTGTAATTTTTTTTTTTCTGCAAGTAAAGCAGTTCTGGGGAAGAACAAAACTCAAATCTTGAATTCTTCTCTTTCCTGTAGGTTCAGGTGCAAGTCCATCCTAAACTTTCCTCTACTGAAGATGCATTGCAGTATGTGGAGGAGTTAATCCTTCAATTATTAAATATGTTGTGTCAAGCTCAACCAAGAAGTTTTCTGGATGTAGAGGTATAGAGAACACTTATTACAAATACTATTACAAATAATTTGAACTACTGCATGAAAGCTGCTCTGTTAATCGTTTCACAATGCAAAAAGGAAAGCAGTAATTATGTATCTTTATGTAGCAGAGCCTTCTGCATAAAGCCTACTGAATTCCCTAATAGCTCATTTCCCTATCAATTGAATTTGTTGTTCTGTGCACAGCAAAACTATCTGTGAGCTGTATTACTTTTTAATAGATGGTGAGTGTAAATTTTGTGTATAAAGCTGACTGGTTCCTTTCAAAATACTTTTTTCCCTCCACTGATTATATGCAAACTACAGCTGCTTAGTCTGAGGCTCTGTGCTTGTTTCTCAGCATGGTAATTTAGGTTGATATATCCCCTGCTGGCCCAGAAATTAAAACAAAGGTAATTCAGTCACTTTTTCCTCAGTACCGAGACCTCATCTCTTACTTTTGTCTTTTCAAAGATCTACAACCTCTGCTGCTCAGTAGAGCAGCTTAATGTTTAAGGAGAGATTGAGCTGAAGAGGTTTTCCATCTGAGGAACAAATTAGTGAAGCTGTATCACTTAGACTCGTAGGACCATGAATACCTTGGCAACACTTGGTCCTTAACCATGATTTAAAGACTTTGGTGCCAAGCTGCAGACTCTATGCTGTTGATTTCCGGTGCATGGGGCAGGGCCTGTGCCAAGTAACTTCCTCACCTTCTGAAGAAAGTGGACTAATGGCAAATAAAACCTCGCTAACAAAAAACCCTTAAAAATCTGGCTGTCTTAGAGCTCAAGATTGATGAATTTCATTCTTCCTCTCCCCTTTTGAGCACTGACACCTCCAGTGGTGTTCCAGTGTCCCCTTTAATGGCTGACCTGTTCTGCAACATCGTTCTGGTCTGGCAGCTCATGAGACAAGAGCTTTGGGGAAGGTTGTGTAATGCTGTTTTAAACAACACTGACAAAAAAACTCAACAAAACGTCTTGTATTATGAGTTTTATGGCTGTGAAGACAGGAGAAATGGAAAAAGTAAAGATGATCAAGCAACCACCATTTACCCCCTGGGTGTTCATTCACAATGATGCTGTTTTTAATTATATGGTCAAACACATTCAGTTTTCCCCTGGGACACCTTCCTTGTTCAGTCAACAGACTAGGTGTGAGAATTCGTATCAGACTGTGAATCAGACATTTTTTTGGTAGGATCTCTGCTTTGCTTTTGCCAGTGTATTACGAGGGGAAAAAAAAAGCCTGCACCTTGAGAAGTTGGGTGTTACCTTTATAGAACAGTATTCTGTCACTTTTTTTTTTAGAAAGTTTTTGTTTGTGTACTTTTTCCTGTACCAGCTCTCTGTAAGTGGTCATTAAGTTCATCTTCCTCATTTCACGGTTACTCAAACAGGAGCCATATTTACGTAAGTGTGCACTTGCAACTGAAACAGTCAGTGGGAACTGTGGTCTGAAAAAATAAATTTCTGGCATCTGTGGTTACTAGGGCTACAAAAAAATGGTGAAGCTTTTGAACATCTAGAGACCTGTATGAGTTTTTCCAGCAGGAGAGTTGCTCAGTGCATGGGAGTGTGCAGGTGTCCTTGGGCACTGCTGGAAGGAGTAAATAAACTGGGCCATGTCTGGCCCATCTGTAGACTGAAACTGATTTAGAATATGTGGGTGCTGTTGGATATTTTCTTTTCCTGTTTGTTGTCATCATCAGAGCAGTTTGCATCTGTACAGGCTGGACCATGTGCTGATGAGTAAAGATAAAACAGAAAGCTTTTTGTCATTTTATTCAGTGACCATCCTGTACAGGGAATAAAGTGCTAGGGGAAAATGTAGTCAGGTATTCAAATGCTGAGGTACCAGGTATGGGCACAAGGGGAGCAAACTGTGCCTTCAATTGCAGCTTAATTCTTAAATTTTGAGCACAAAATAGATAATTCTCTGATAGTGATACCCTGAAACAGCCTTCTAAATGTGGTGAGCAGTGTGTACCAAAATGATAACATTTACACATCTTGTATAAGCTTTTACAGTTGAACTACAAATATTAGCAATCATTTCTTTGTTAAGTAATAGATAGCAGTTTGGTAAGTTGCATTGCTGAGGTAATTCGGATGGTGCATTTACCCCTTGGTCATGTTTCTTGTCTTAAGGATCGTGTTCAAAAAAGTTTCCCCCATCCTATTGATAAGTGGGCAATAGCTGATGCCCAGTCTGCTATAGAGAAGAGGAAACGAAGGAATCCGTTATCTCTTCCAGTAGAAAAAATCCATCCCTTGTTAAAGGTAAGTAGTGATGGAATCTTACTTTTACTATGCAGTTAGAGGTCACCTCCTTTGTTTCATGTAATGTGTGCTGCCTGAAATGTGAACTAAAAAAAATGAGAATATCTCTGTTAGTTGCACAGTTCCAAGTGTTTCAGCTAATGGAATAAATTTATTTTTGAGTTAAAAAAATCACTCCGTTCTCTTTTGGACATACAAGGCCAAGAACCCATTGTATAAGTTTGATTGTCTGTGTTTTATTTTCCGTGACTAAGAAAAGACTCAAGAAACTCGTGCAAATAGCCCTAAGTGTTTAAGTGAAGTTTTTGGGACAGTTAGTTGGCTCTTGGCACTTCCATATTTAATAGAACAGAATCTCCAATGGCACTGTTTCTTCTCTAGGCATACACACTCCTGTGTTTCTATTTCTAAAATAGGCTGTGTATATGTGGTGAATCTTTATTGAGCAGGGTTTTAAGCTTACTTACTGGTTTGAGTTGTAATCCAGAGTGCCTGTTTCATCAGCTGAGTAACAGTGAAATGCTTTTGTGTTTTCTTTTTTTTTTCCCCTTTTCAGGAAGTTCTAGGCTACAAAATTGACCACCAAGTGTCTGTTTACATAGTAGCAGTATTAGAATACATTTCTGCAGACATCTTAAAACTGGTTGGGAATTATGTGCGGAATATAAGACATTATGAGATTACAAAACAAGATATAAAAGTAGCAATGTGTGCTGATAAGGTAAGACCAACTCTGGTTTGTCAAGTAAACAAACAACTAAAGCTGTAGGTAATTTTGAGAGGACAGTGTCTTTTTCTTAATAAGTACATGGAATGTTGTACCTTATAAGAAGAAATTAGTGTTATAAAACATGGTTCCAGTAATGGAAAAAAAACTACCAGAAAGCTAATTGAGCTTATAAAGGTCTTACTTGTGCTTACTAATACTTAAATCTCTCTCTTGATTGCACCTGCCTAATATCAGCAACGTGTGAATACTTTAAAAATGTGAAGCAGCACTAACTTAAGACTATATTGCATATAAAAAGTAGTGTTTCAGTGGGTCAAACAAAACCGCCATCTCCTTAACATCTGAACCCAGTCTTCCTCAGTAGTGAGACATGGGCCTGGTGAACACAGCTGCGAGTCTCCTAGCAGTGTATTGGAACTGTGTCTGTGAATGAAAGTTAGAAATGGTGGGGTCTCTTTGAATACTTGGATTATTCTGTGTAATTTCCCACAGCAGTGATGTTCTAATGTCCCATTCCCCAGATTTAGTTAGGATTCTCATTTTAACCCAAGTTCCATGTACAATCACTGACTCTGAAACATGAATCACCTTCTGTTCTTAGAGCTACAGAAGTCAGGCTTAGTGCAAAATGTCCTGCATTTTTCTGCTTTTAGGCTGTCATTGTAATGACTCCTGCCTCACACACTACATTTGGAAGAAGTGTTCAGTGATCATCTTTTGTTGAGAACTTTAAATTACTGATTGCTTGCATTTGGTAAATCTTGCTTGGGTATGAATTGGCACCTCTGCTAGTCAGAGTGCTTAGAGTTCCTGTTGTCTATGTAATTCTGCAACAGGACTGGTTTCTGAAGCTGGTGCCCTTCCTCAAGGGTTCATTTTAATAAGAGAACTCTGCAGTTAAGGACAGAAACTGGGCCATGTAGAGTCTGTGGACAGGCCAGTGTTCATTGCACGTAGATCACAGGGTTCTGAGCGTCATCAGATGTGACTTCCTCGTAAAGCTAAAGCTGAAAAGCCAAAATGCACACACCTTTTAACTTCAGGCAGTACCTTCAGAAACTTAGATTGTCTACTGCTGATTCAGAGCAATAGAACACAGCTAAATGCTAATCGTTTTTGTGTACTTCATCTTTTAAAATTGTAATTGATTTTAGGACCAGGTTCTTGGAGAGATGCCTGGATTGGTCTAATTGACTGGGAGTCTTCAGAAATTGCCACTGCAAATAATGACTTGCAAATTCATAGCAATGGATATAGGTTTTGTAATGCTTAGCTGGTTGCAGAATGATAATAAATAAATCTTACTGCTGATCAGTGTGATTTCATGGGAATGATAGGTTTTCTTTATTGGTAACTCACTGGTCAATCTGAAAAGGGGTTCTCTCTTTGTGGATTTCCCTTTCTTTGCTGCCTAGGTATTAATGGATATGTTCCATCAAGATGTAGAAGATTTAAGTGCACTAACTTTATCTGATGAAGAACCCTCCACCTCAGGGGAGCAAACCTATTATGACCTAGTGAAGTCATTTATGGCAGAAGTTCGACAATATATAAGGGAACTGAATCTCATTATCAGAGTTTTTAGAGAGCCATATGCCTCCAACTCCAAACTGTTTTCATCTCATGTAAGTATTGTACAAACCACAAACATAAAAAGCACCTGCTGTAATATCTATAAATACAGATGGATAACTCACAAAACTTAACTGTTGTTGAATTTCATGTATCAGTAGTAGGGAAAGCACTTTTCTTGAGTTCTGAAATGGAAATAGTAAAAGAGGACTCGCAGGTTTTGTAGGACTGTGGAAGAAACCTTCCCATTTACTTATGTTCACTGACATGCCTGTAGTTTTGTCACTGTTCTTTGCCTGGTTTCAATAATGTACATTATATATATATTTATTCATTCTTTTTAAAATGCATTTTATAATCCTATATAAATCACAGAAAAAGTATATTATAAAATGCTTGTAAAATCTTGTTCTATTTAAGGAAGCTTTTGACTTTCACATCAGAAGAGAGTAGCTTTGCACGTTTGACTTTTGTGTTGTTTTGTTGCAGGATGTGGAAAATATATTTAGTCGTATATCAGACATCCATGAACTTAGTGTGAAGTTACTGGGTCATATAGAGGACACTGTTGAAATGACAGATGAAGGTAGTCCTCACCCACTAGTAGGCAGCTGTTTTGAAGATATGGCAGAGGTAAGAGAATGAGGTTGGGGATTTTGTTTTTTGGGTGGGGTTTTTTTTTGCTATTCATATTTTAATACTTGCAATTAGGTCTCTGTTCCAGCTGGCCTTCTTCAGTTTGAGATCTCTTCTTCCAACCCCACTGTGACGAAGGGACTGACCATTTTTTGAAGTGCTCTTATCCTTTTAGTCTCTAAATCTCAGCTTTTAGAGTGATTGTTTAAAGTTCAGTCAGTGGAGGTGAAAAAACCTCAACGACACTTAGGAGAAAGTTCCTGTAAAACTAGAAGTTTTACAGTCCCTGAGAAGACCAGTAGATCTTCCTGGACTTCACATCCAGCCATGTGAAGGACTAGAAGGTAGTTCGCAAAAGCCAGCACAAATTTCCGAAGGACTAACTGTAGCTGTCCAGCTTGATGCTTTCAGAGTGAAGACTGCATCTGTGGACGGAGGGGATAGCAGTTATTATCTCTTATCTGAGCTAAGCAAGGCCTTCAGCACAGTGTGTCATAGCATGGGTCAGATGCAGCCTAGCTGGTTGAATTGTAGAACATGAGCAGTTGGCTGAGTTGTCAGGCTTTTGAAGGATTGTTATCAGCAGCACAAAGGTCACCTGGGGGCCAATGGTTGCCAGCATTCCTCAGGGTTTGATACTGTTTAATGTGTGTGGAAGGAGGTGGCCTCATCTAGTTGGTAGGTGCTGCCAAATTGTGGGGTGACACACAGGAGGACAGAGTTGCTGCCTTTGGGACCTGATGGGCTGGAGAAATGGACCTATGGGAGCCTCAGTTCGTAAAGGCAAACATGAAATTCTGCACCTGGGAGCAAAGGACCCCATGCAATGTCTCAGCTGCCTGACTGAGGAGCAGCCTCGCTTTCCAGGGCTGGGAGATCTCTGGAGATGGGATGTGAAGGTTAACTAGCTCCTGGGTTATATTAGGGAATGTGTAGCTGGCAGTTCTGTGTAGAGCTTGAAATTAAATCTGGCATCTGGTTTGGGGCTTTCTGATACAGGATAGGCAAGATAGGCTTGTAGTGAAGGTTGCCATGGTGATTAAGGAGTTGAGGCCCATGATACACAAAGAGGGTTGAGTCTGCTGGGTTTGTTGATTCTTGAGAAAGCTGAAGTAGGAGATCTTAGTGCTGTCTGTATTACCTGAAGGGAAGGGTAAGGATGGCTAAGGCAGATTCTTCTCAGTTGAGAACTGTGAGATGAGTGAGAGAACATGAAAATAGCAAAAAGATTAATCCTCATTAGATACTGGGGGAAGAGGGTTGGGGGAAATTTGCAATGAAAACAATTGAACATTAAGATAGGCTGCCCAGAGAGATTTTGATGCCTCTTTTCTTAGAGCTAGAACTCAACAGGATGAGAGAACCTGAGCATTCTCAGCCAGCTTGAATGATGGATCTGTCTTTGGCACTGCTTTAACAAAGAATTGGACTAGTTGACTTGCAGAGATCTCTTTTAGACTGATTTAATCCTTTACTCTGTGCATGTGAAAGTATGGATTCTTCTCCATAAGTAATTTGGGAAAAGTATGGAGAAAAGTCCCTGCGATGCAAGATATGTATTTTCCGTAAGAAATGTGGAAGTTTAGCTGTTAAATCAGTTTTGTAAACTGCTGGCATGCGTGCCCATGGCAGAGTGGTTGAAATGAGATCTTTAAGGTCCCTTCTAACCCAAGCCATTTTGGGATTCTGTGACTGTAAAATTATTCTGTATCTCTTTTTAGGAATTAGCATTTGATCCATATGAATCATATGCACAAGATATTTTGCGACCTGGATTTCATGATCATTTTTTAAGTCAATTATCAAAGCCAGGAGCAGCATTTTATTTACAGGTAACTTGCCTTTGAATAAGACATGTTGTTGATATTACTATTTTAATGACATTGTCTTGTTGGTTCAGTACATGTGTTGTTTTAAAACTGAAACTTATTTTGTTTCTAGTCAATAGGTGAAGGCTTTAAAGAAGCTGTTCAGTATGTTCTACCCCGGCTCCTCCTTGCCCCTGTTTACCACTGTCTTCATTATTTTGAACTGCTAAAAGTAAGAATATTGTGTATATCTGTTGCGTTTGGGGGGTTTGGAGTTTGTTTGGGTTTTTTTTTCATGATTCTCAGGTTAGAGCTTTGTGTGCTCAGTTAGGTGTAAAATCTTTTATTAGAATGTGAATAATAAAACTGCTGTGTTGAGAGAAAAGCAGGCTGTGTGCTCTGCAGGTGATGCTATAATTAACTGAATATCAACTGGTAATTATTTCTGGTGAATAATCAATTAATCTAGAAAGCAGTAGAGATCTACACACTCATATTTGTGGAATGATTGTTTCAACAGTGGTAGGAGATGATGGCACATGGCTGTATTGCAGAAAACGTCCAAGCCTTTCTCAAGCTGTTACTTTGTAAGTTTGAAATCCCAGCAAGGTTCTCCTTCAGACTTCATTTAATTTTAATAAAAGCTTCAGTGTTCTTGCAGTGCACATCCCATGGGATTGTGAAGGTGATATCTTTCCTTCAAAGGGAAGGCTTGGTTAATATTTATACTTGGGCTGTTTGTAATGAGACCTTGCATTGATAAGGTACACAATAACATACACAGGTAATAGCTGCAGCATGTTTTTCTGGGTCACTTATCAGTATTGCATAATGACCTTTAAGGAGTGGAAAGCATTTTGAGGAAAACTTTCCAGTAGGATGTTCTTTTGGGCTTGATGAAAATTCATAAGGCATGCGATGTTCCAAAAAACTGTTTATGGAAATTGGGAGCAGAAGTATAAAAACAAACAAACCCCGAAAACCAAAACAATTTTTAGATAATCTTTTGTGTTTCCTTGAGTGTTTGGTTGGTTGTCTTTGGCTAAAGTAGTTCATCTATGAGCCGAAGTGTCTACAGTTGTAACTCCGTTTTTACTGATTTAGATCTACATGTACACCTTTGGCACATAGCATGTCTTATATAACATGCTTTTTGAAAAATTTTGGGATGTGTGCTTGATCTGTTTGCCTCATTCATGATTTTGGTCTGACTTCAGACATCTTTAAAATATTAATAATTTCTTTTCATGGCAGTCCATTGGAAGGGGGGTTTGACACAGCTTGTTTGTGTTTTGTGCGATAAAGACCCACACAGACACAGAGTTTCTCTGCTCATGCTGTTATCATAGTCTCAAAATGCAGTACTAAAGGCTTTGCATACTTCATGTGTCCATTACCTAATGGACAAAGCATGAAGGATTAATGTTGTCTGACACCCAGCCATCCTGCCTTACTTCTTGCCACTAGCAATTTTAGGGGGGTAAGGAGAACATGTGCCTATGAAACAGGGAGCAGCCCATGTTCACCTTTTTTAGGGCAGACTAGAGTCTAAGCTGACTTCCCTTCCAAAGTTTATCAGTCTTTTTGCAGGCTTTGCTTTGTGAAGAATTCTTCTCACGTTCATGCTCTACACACATAAACACACAGAACCCCTCTACCCTCTGTCACTATGATGTTGTTGGGCTGGATTTTATTCTGTATCTGATAATAACCTCCCAGGTTTTTTTCCTGTGGTGTTGCTCATGTCACATTTTAGTTGGACACCTGTCACTGTGGTCTGTCAGCACTCACATCTTATGTACACAAAATAGGCAGTGATGGATAATAGGTGTATATGAAGAGAGAGGTACCCTCTTTGGTGGCAGCATCTTCAGCTGTCAGTGACAACTTCAGTGTGCACTCAGCATGTGAATCCCCACCTCAAGTAGACTTTGGCAGCCCTAACTTTTACTTCCTTATATCTGGAATCTTTGAACAGATTCCAGCTTGATTTTTATCTGCTCCAGGATATTGGTGCAATTATTTAGCCAGATCGTCCTGACAGTTCCACTGATACAAGGTTGTATTGAATTCTCTTGTATGGCAAAAGGCCTGATTTAGTGATTGCAGGCATGTCTGTGAATAATCAAGTTAAAAATGCTGTGAAACTGGACCTGTGGTTATGAAGAGACAAAATGCTGGCAAAGTAGCCTATGGAAAAAACATTTGATTTCTCTTGAATATAGATATGCCTAAGGATAGAGAGGTTAGCATTCATATTGCAGCTGTGTTCTATAATGTTGCATATTTTGAAGTAATCTATTTAAAATGAATTTCAGTTACCTTCTAACTATGCAGACTACCAAAAAACATTACAGTATTTCACGTGTATAAGGCACGCCTTTTTGACGGAAATTTTGATCTGAACCTGGAAGTGCGCCTTATTATGCTGGTGCGCCTTATATATGGACAAAGTTTGGATATTTGCGAGCCGCAAGAGCTGCAGTGAGAGCGGAAACCGGCAGCCGTGGCTGGCAGTGGATCCTTGCTGGAAAAAAAAAAAAAAAAAAGAGAGTGCGCCTTATACGCTGGTGCACTTTATGGACAAAGTACGGGAAATTGCTGGCAGCCCAGAAGTGCGCCTTATAGGGGTAACGTTGCTGTAAATTTCTATTCAGTAAGGGTTATCCTATTTAGAAACTAAAGCCCTCCTGAAGTTGGACAAGGCACCAGGAATGCACAAATGCATGTTCTATTTTTAGCTGAATCTTCTTGCTGTTACATTGTTGGGTAATTGGCATAGGACTAAGAGTTATGTTTTCCTTTAACCAACTTGGAAGTCTTCAAACTTTTATATAGGAACTATGTAAAATAGCAGCTTTGTGTGACACTGTGCTTTTCTGCAGATATTCAGATAATAAATGAGCTTTTCTAAATCACAGAATCATAACTATGACCTTTAGTAATTGAAGAAAGATTTTCAAGACCTTTGAATTGAATCGGGCACTGTTTCAAGTGCTGCTCCTTTGTATGCATGTGTGATACTCTTTCATTGGGTGAATAGATTAAAGTTCTTTTTTTTTTCCAAGTAGAAATCCTGCAAAGTATATATAAACTTTGCTAAGATAAAACAATATATTCTGGGAAACAGGAGAACTTGAAAGGGATTTTGTGTGGTTGGGATTTTTTCAGCCAAGTGCAGACTTGAGTCCCATAACTTATGAATGGTAACCTGTCATCTCTTTGCTAATATATTTTAATTGCAATTCTATCTATAATGTACTAAAAATGTCAGGATGCTTTCATTTCAGAGCAGCATCTACTATGTTCTATTTTTATTTTTTTTTTCAAACTCTGTTCTTAGATGATAAGTAACTTTTCAAGTTCTACTGACAGGCAGTTCAGCTCAAGTAGAAATACCCCTCAGATGAATCTTTTTGTCTTCCTCTTTCACCATGCTAATGGTAAAAATTATAATTCTGGTTTGGTGAGGTCTTTCAAGATGATAACCTCTCCTTTTCCCAACCTGTTGGTATTAAATTTGTTGCATGTTGCTGAAGAAGGCACAAGGTAGTAAAATGTTAGTTTAGGAGCAGAGTATCTTGATCCTAAGTTTCTTGCTGTCTGTTTTATTGGGCAGCATATCCCAAAGTATTTTGGGCTTTAACTTCCCTTTGATTCTCAGCCTTGATTCACCCAGTGTCGTGTTCCAGAGTGTAATAAATCAAGTGAATTTAGTTTGCAATCCCATCTGTAAATGGTGTAACCCAGCCCAGGGTGGAGAATCAAAGTCTTAATTAGTTGAACTTTGTCAGTCTGCAAAGGTTTTACAATATCTGCAATTATATATCATTGTCTCACAACACTGTCTGGACTGCTCGTCTTCAGTACGGATTAACAGGTTCTGTTGGTTGAGTCAATTTGCCAGGTATCCTTTAATTACTGTTAAAACCAATAAATCATGGATTTGAACTACCTGTCAATTATTTTAAGAAAGTATTCACTTAATATCAGCACAAGATTTTACTTCGTGAAATCACTTTTTCTTCAGTGCTTCTTTCTGAAGGCAGTGACTTATATGCATAATACTGTTTGAAGTAAAATGAAAACCAGAAGTTTTACTGTTTTACATATCTTTGTGTATGTGACTGCAGATGTGGATGACTTACTGTATCCACTGGAGATAATGTGCAGTTCTAGGTCTCTGTGACAGGTGAAAGTCTGTGTGTTAAAGAAAGTGTAGCTTGACCAAACTGTTGCTAGCGTGTGGTAAGGACTACACAGTGTATTTGGGTGTTTCT
Source organism: Sialia sialis (assembly GCA_009812075.1). Classification (NCBI taxonomy): domain Eukaryota; kingdom Metazoa; phylum Chordata; class Aves; order Passeriformes; family Turdidae; genus Sialia; species Sialia sialis. The sequence goes on along the minus strand of VRYO01000168.1, from coordinate 3,775,864 downwards.
TAGGAGAAGAAGCTGGAGTGATGTAAAATTTGGTCTGAAGTCTAAGAATATGTTTCTTAGAATATGACAGTAGATAAAAAAATTAAGAAACTTCATATGGTTAAACTAAGAAGACTTGTATTGCAACTGGAATGTTGTAAAGGTAGAGGAGTTGTGTCATGTGGTAGAAGCCAGGGTTGATACAGCCAGGTGAATTGAGGAAATGAGATTCTGTATTTATTTCTTGCTTGTGGGGTTTCATTGACAATAGTTCTATTTCTTTTCTCCTGTAAGTGCAAGTGAGTTTATGCCTTAAGTCAGTTGTGTGTTCATCAGCCAAAAGGGAGAAGTTGATAGGGAAAATAAAATTTTTCACACGTGTGTACATGCACTTTTCTGAGAAACTTGGTGGTTGTTGATCAAACTAATTGGTCCTTAATTTTCCTTCTAGCTGTGGCGCCCTTGATGTATTTCCTGTGTTTGTATCAGGTGAATCTGTGCACATGGATGTCACTTGATTTGTTAGTGATTTATGTCATCTGTTGTGGAATTGTAATGGGACTGCATGTTTTGCTTTATAGGGTTTTTTCTTTATACACAAGATATACACAAGGGATTTTGAGAAGCAGATGTCTCAGCTTCTAATTTTCTAATAATTTCTAATAATCTCCTTTCCTTTCTATATAGGTACCTCTGAGAATGTTTTTTTTCTATTGTTCCTCTAAAATTGCTTTTCTGCAAAAACTGGATAAAATCTAAGGAAAGTGAGCGTAAAATATTCCTTATTGTGGTTTGCCTTTCAGTCCTCAGTGGCACTTGAGCTGTGTCAATCAATCCTGCTGGACCTGTAACAACAAATGCTGAACTTTGATCCCTTGAGGCAGGAGTGGGATGTCACAGGGCCAGACTTCTTTGGGAAATCAAATGAAGCACGTCCTGAATTCCAGACTTACAACTTCACTTACATGTTTAACCTTAGGGTTCCAAAGTCTTGTTTTCCAATCAATTTTCTAGAAACACCTGCATGGCAAACTCTCTATAGTCCCATAGAGTTAGGAGAGCTGTATTAACTCATCTGTTCCCACTTTTCAGTGGCTGCTGTTACTGATGGTAGAGAGTTCTTCAGCTTCCATGGCAGCAGCTTGTGGTGAACTTCCAAGGCCAAGCTCCCATGACAGTGGATGGGTGTTACAGGAACTTGCACAAATTTTGATTCTTTTTTTCCCACACTAAATAAAAGTTTTGAGAAAATCCATCGAGGACTGAATGTTAAGATGCTTATTTTAGCTGGGATTTTCAGCTCCTTTTTTTTTTGTGACTTTGGCAGTCATGATACAGTCTCTGATACAGTTGTATTGCTGCATAATCTCTTAAAAGCAGTAGTGTATTTCCCTGTCCTCTTCTCCTGCCACCTTCTGTACAAAAGGAAAATCCTTGGAAAGAGGTAGTGCAGTGGCTGAGACTTCCATGTGCTTGGATCTCTTCACTGGAAATACTTCTGGATGTGGAGCTGTGGATTTAGTCCCACTGCCAGCTTTCTTTGTTTCTCCTATAACAGTGGAGGTTTCTGTCAATACTTCAAGATAGTCAGTGGAAACTGATGGAAATATGAAGGAAATAATAAACAAACAAATTCCATTCATGGTTTCTTCTTGTCATTTTTGCCATTTTATTTCATTTCACCTGCTTTTTTTAACTTAATCCTCTTAAAATCAGCAGGGTTCTGCCCTTGCTTCGCAGAATGATCTCTGAAATTGTGAATTCACCTCTTGTAGAGTTCTAACATTCATACATTTCTGCTCAAAAAGTCTTACATTTCTGTCCAAACATGGAAGTGTCATCCAGTTTTGCTTACAGCCCTGCAAGGTTTTCTGGAAAAGATCAGACTTGAATTGTGTCGAAGCAGAAAAAGTGGATTTTAATCCACTTTGGAATTAAACAAGGGAAAGGGAAGATGCTTTCAAATTGCATGGTCTTTACTTTATTAATGGAAAATTTGGGGGAAGAAAATGGAAGACCTCAATTACAAGTGTGGAAGCACATAGGTAAATATTCTGTGATATTTCAAATACTAACTAAATGTTATGAACTAAATTATGAGTTTTAAATTTCTAATGTATTCTGCAGGTCTGCTAATAGTGATGAGACAAACCAAAGTGACAGTAAGAAAGAAGAGAGTTTCAGAGCATGAAGGCTCTGGAAGGATCTGTGTGAACTTGTACATTTGTTGCAGAAAGGTAATGATGCTGCTGTGGAGGAGACATCAGCATATGCAAAAAAAACAAATCCCATTTTTTCTGAAAAATGCAGAGCAAGTGGGTCTTCTGTACTTGGAGAAGTCAAGGCAATGTAGCCATTCCCAGTAATGGAATGTAAAATGCCTAAATGGCTGCTAGTAGCCTACAAAAAGTCTAAATGTTTAGGAAATAGTTTTCTGAGAACCTCAGAGACAGCATTTGGAAAAAAGGCTTCGCTTTTCTATCCTTCCTTGGTGAAGGAGATGCTGAGTATGTAACCTAACATCAGTTGCATACATGAATCCCTTCCAGCTGCAGAAACTGAGAGCAAAATTGCAGAAACTAAGAGGAAAATTACATCTCTTCCTGCTGAGCAGACACCAGGTGAAACACTTACCAGGGTGCCATAGCTCTGGAGCAAATCTGGAATATGATCTTCTGACAGGCTGTACCCCTTTATGGGAATGCTAATGGTAAACAGGACACATAAGAAACGTGTTACAGAAAACTTTGAACTGGTGAAATTTCAGCTGATGGACTTTTGTAGTATGTATTTCTGGATGGGTTTTCATGACTTTTCCTCAGTGCCCATCCTGATTTTCAAAATGGCACTTTAGAGTATTGTAATTGAATTCTGAAACATAATTATTTCACACACAAACACACCCTTTCCCAACTAAGAACATTCACATTGAGTAATCAAAGTAGCAATTCCTTAAATTCATGTATTTCTTTAGCTCAAAGATTTTTGCATTTTTGGGCTCGGGTGACATTTGATGTACTTGAATTTTCAGTGTATATTTAGGATCTATTTTAAGTCACATAGTAAAGAGGTGAAGGAACAAGAAATCTAATACTAATAGTTTAAATGCTTTTTGTTTTCCTCTGTTTTGATGCTTCACTTGTCCAGTGTGCTTCCCAATGGGTTGATCATATTTTATATTGTGAGTTAGACTTAATGTGAAATAAAAGATGAGGGTCTTTTAGATTCTGTGTCTTTTAAAATGTACTTCCAACAGAGTGCTGAAGGTTTTTTGTAACTACTTACCTGATATCTGGGGTTTGATATGTGACATACGATATTTTATGTAGCTTTTTAAAATTAAACTGAGAAGGCATAATTAAGCTTAGAGTGGATGAAAGGTTTTTATAATTTCTTCAGTAAGATATTAAGTTCTTTTCTACTGTCAGTGCAATTAACACTCCTGCTGTAATGTAGATCTAAATAAACAGGTAAGTGTTTGAAATATTTTTATTTTACTGTGCTCAAGATTGTCTGAGCTTATATGTGAACACAATGACTTTTCAAATTTCAGTGCATTGAAGCTGTGTATGTGTGTTCAGGAATATGGCATTTCTTCAAGGTTCAAGTGTGAGGTGCTTTTTAGTTTGCTAGCATTTTCCAGAAGTGCATAATGTTCCCTGCAGGTGTCCCCATTTACTGTCCCAGGTGATTTCCTGATGTTTTCCAAAACTTAAAGTTTCTAGATATCAGAACACTTTTTCTTTTGTCCCCAGTACCCTGCTGCTTTGGACTGAGTTTTCGTAGGAATTACAGAAAGTCAGAGAGTGCTCTCAGGTATCTCTGTGCTGTTGAGCCACCTTCCAGGTTTGGTTTATGGCAAAGTGCCAGCAGACCTGCCTGCCTTGGTCAGAGAAGAAACCCTGTTGTTTTTTTTCTTGATTACAAAATAGCTCTGTATTCTGAGTATTGAAGCGGTGGTCTTGATTCCCAGAGGAGCTAGGGAACTTGCAGTTCACAAATTTCAGTGGTTAGACTTAATCTGGGAAGACAGAAGTCTAGGTTGTGATGCAAACCCTAAAGTACAAAACTTCATATCTGTCGCGACACCTGCTTGGTGTGGTTGTTATCTGCATGTTCTCATTTGAATTTTCTATCTTTGTATTTCCAGAGAGATGCTTCTCTGATAGTGTAAGAGGTTGACTACCACGGTGTAATTATGCACTGCATAAGAAGGATTTCTAGTCTATATCTTTGGAATTTATAAATGCGTAATCCTTGTGGTGTGCAACAGGTAGAACAAAATACCTTGTATTCCACTTCTTGGTGTCTCTTCAGAACTTGTGGCCTCTCTTTTTAGTAGAGACTTCCCTAGCAGTCTGTTTTCCAAGTTTATTTTCCTTGAGTGAACAGGATCTTGTGCCTGTAGTACTGTAAATCACATGAGCAATAAGCCAGTATTTTCTCCTCAGACTGTTAAAACTCACAATCTGTATAATACTACTGATAATCAGAAGTCTGCACTTCCTTCACATAATATTGTAATATTTTTGTAGTATGCAGTGCACTTTCCATTTAAAAAAAAAGCGAATAGACAACCCCAAAACAAACAACCCCACCCCACCACTTACTTAGCATCTCCCTGGTTTGTTCATTAGAGGGCACTGCACAGCTATAAAAGAATGAGTGGGATTTGCAGAGTTTTTCTGTGTGCTTTCCAATGATGCCATTTTACTTTCCCTTTTTCCAAACTGTCCAGGGGCAGTGTAAGATGAAATCATTGCTGTAATTTACACTGAGTTCTGACTAAGTCTGGTTTTAGTAATTGTGCAGTACAGTGCTGGAGTATAAACTTCCAAATTCCTCTGTCCAGGGAAGTGTCTTCATAGTAATTCAGAATACTGCCTGATTTGCTATTTGTGTTACACATTTCTGCATTTCTAAATGTTAAACCTGGAGCACAATTACACTCACTGGATTTTGATTTAGTTTCTATTTGCCATTTGGAATAGTGTTGCTCCCAATGGATGCTGTTGGGAAAGTATTAACTGCTTTCTCTATAAGCAGATACGTATTTTGCTTTGGGATATGGATGAATACCAACATTTTTGCAACTGTAGAGAGGTTGCTGTAGAAGGCAACATAAGAGCAGAAATGCTTTGAAGTAACAAATGTTGATGTCTACCAGTTTGTTTCTGAAGAGAATTTACAGAATACCGTAGGACCTAGTAAGGCTTATTTTCAAGGAGACCAGGCTTAAACAATCTCTTCCACTGCTGAAGAGTAGCAACCCAGAAATTCTAGGAAATCCAGCCAGACTGTTTTGATGGAAGTTTGTAAAAAGGCAGCATGCAAGGCAAAAATCTCTGAATGCTTGTGTAGGAAAGATGCAAAATCTCAGAGGTAGTTACTGCTTTTTCAAAGCTTTCTTTTAAGATTTCTGCCACCGGTGCTGTACCTGCCTCATTGGTCTGAAATCCTCTCTGAAGCAAGATCTGCAAAACTGAAGCAAAGGGGAGATGATACTAAATCTGGAGAGTAGAGGAGTGTGAAGAGGGCAGTCTGTTCCTTCTTGGATGATGTCATCTCCCTAAGATCTTCTTGGGAGTAATGTTTGTTGTGGTGTGTTCTCCGACCTATTTCAGTGGTTGTCACACAAGTGGGCTCTCACACCTAATGCTGCTTAGGTTGAGAGTATGACAGGTGACACTACATGAACCAAAGCTGCCTGGAAGAAACTTCATGGTCATCCTTATGGCTGAAAACACAAATGAAGTAGTCTTTGGCATTGACAGCTGTTGCACTGAATGATTAACTCTAGTTGGGGAAAAAAATTAGTGCTGTTCTCTGACCCATTAAAATATCAAACATGACTGTGTTGTACTCTGGATTTTGGACCACAATACTTACATTTTGCACTGGAATCAACCAGCACAAATGTACTTTTTCCAAGGGTGTCTCATTCTGGTTTGTGCCGGCCTTCGTTTCACTTCTGCCACCAAAACAAATCCTTCAGTTGTGTGGAGCTAATTCTTGGTGTGTGATAGTCTGAAATGCTTCTATCTTAATTATTCTGCATATTTGTTTCAGTTTGACATCTACGCCACAGCTGTAGTTGCCTATATTTTCACTCATGTGAAACATTTTAATGCTTAAATGAAGATTTGAGATTAAAAACTTTAATCAATCTTAAATCTTAAAGACATTTACCTGTCATAACAATAGATAGATGCAAAATATTAGTGTTAGCTATTCTCATCCAGTTTTAGTTTAATTTTTAGATTGAAAGCTCTTTGTGGCTCTGGGCAACTTGATCTCTCTTGACTCTGCACTTGTGCTGGAGGTTATCTGAGATAATCTCCAAGGTCCCCTTCAACCTGATTTTTTAATTAGACTGTTATTTGTGAGAGGAGACCTCATGTAATCTTCTGGGTTTAAGTGTGATGAAGGAATTCTGCTTAGCTTTGGTTCCAGCTTGCCTGTTCCAGGATGTTTATATGTGTTACAGGCTAATCTTGTCGTGTAGTATGGTGTGTATGAGGATCTTCCTTTCTTGTTCTTCTTAAGATTTAACACCTGAAATGGGTTCCATTAAGGAGCTGTAAGGTAAATCAGACCAGTTTGAGATAAATGCTGCATGTCTGAGTATGTTTGTATCTGGGGCCTTAATGACTGTGCTGTATTTTAGTGAGATTAAGCTCTTAGCAGAGAGTTGTCTTTCACCTGTGTCAGTAGCACGCCTGGTTATTACCATTAACTTTTATAACAAGCAGGAGCATGGAAAATCAGCAGATGGTTAGATTTCTTCTTCCTGGGTCAAACTTCTGGATTTACACGTATGCTTTTAACACTTCCTTTACGTTCAATTGTTCACAGCAATTGGAAGAAAAAAGTGAGGATGAAGAGGATAAGGAGTGCTTGAAGCAAGCAATAACTGCCCTGCTAAATCTTCAAAGCAGTATGGAACGGATATGCTCCAAAAGCCTTGCAAAACGAAGGCTTAGGTAAACGTTTCCGGTTTTTCTGCTCTCTGCTCTTAATGCTTTGCTATAAATCCAGGGCTCCCGGTTTCCTCTTTTAGTAAACAATGAACAAAATAGTTTGTGACAAGCCTGCTTTTTCAGAGGAAGTGACATCAAAGCCAAGATAATTTGTTATTGTTTTAAAACAGTTCTAATTTTTATGTGTCCTTGCAAACTGGTAGTTGAGACGTTCTGAGAATTCACTGGTAAGTAGAAAGTTACTGCATTGGTGGGTGCTCAGATAATAAATATCCACCTAAAAATATTCTGCAAGTACCTTTCTGTGTGATTAGAAGGGAATGTTCTTTATTTTGAAACTACGCTTACAATTGTTTCAATATTTTCTTTGCCAGACAAATTTTGTGCTGCCAAGGGTAATCTTTAGGTTTGAAGATGAATGCTTTTAACAGCTTATTTTTTCTGAGTGTACTTGTTTCAAATTAATGCCATCTAAAATTGTTCTGTTGGTTATGGAAGTGAGTGGCTTGTTGGGCTAGGAAGCACTCACAGCTTGCCTGCTTCTTGTTGCTTGTGTTTAGGTAAAACATCTATTGCTGAAGATAAGTAGAAAAATTATCAGATGAGATACTTTAGTCAAGCCTTTGCAATGGTGCTGATATTGTATGATGAAATTGCATTCCCAGTGGAATCTTCACTTCTCAGAAGGATGATCTGGTGTTTTTGTGTTAGTAGTGGTTGTGTTTTTTTAAATACATGTGTACTAATAGGCTGCCTTTCTCCCATCCTCCACTGAAGTGAATCTGCATGCCGGTTCTATACTCAGCAGATGAAGGGGAAGCAGCTAGCAATTAAGAAAATGAATGAAATCCAGAAAAATATTGATGGTTGGGAGGGTAAAGACATTGGACAGTGCTGTAACGAGTTCATCATGGAAGGAACACTCACACGTGTGGGAGCAAAGCATGAGAGACACATATTCCTGTTTGATGGCTTGATGATTTGCTGTAAGTCAAATCATGGCCAGCCAAGACTTCCTGGTGCTAGCAATGCGGAGTATCGACTCAAGGAGAAGTTCTTCATGCGAAAGGTACAAATCAATGATAAAGATGACACTAATGAGTATAGACATGCTTTTGAAATCATCTTAAAAGATGAGAACAGTGTTATTTTTGCTGCTAAATCAGCTGAAGAGAAAAACAACTGGATGGCAGCATTGATATCTTTGCAATATAGAAGCACGCTGGAAAGAATGTTGGATGTAACAATGTTGCAGGAAGAAAAAGAGGAGCAGATGAGATTTCCAAATCCTGAGCTTTATAGATTTGCAGAACCCGACTCTGAAGAGAATATTGTGTTTGAAGAAAACATGCAACCCAAATCTGGAATCCCCATCATCAAGGCAGGAACTGTTGTGAAGCTCATCGAGAGGCTGACTTACCACATGTATGCAGGTGAGGCACTTGATTTGAGCAGCCAAAACTCGAGGTAGTAACTCGTTCCTACTTCTCCTCCTGTGTTAAAGTGTTAAATACATGCAGCAAATTATATAAAGGGAGTAAAAGTGACTGTGCTTGCAGTTCACGTAGGATATATTACATGTGCTTAAGATTGTTCTCGTGCAAGGGATGGGGGTGGGGGCCTGCAGCAGTTGAGCTCTAGACAATACTTTTTCCTATGTGCCCCAACTGCAAGAACTGCCTTCCCTCCAGACTTCTAAAGCTGGGTGACACAGGAAGGGCCAGCACTGTGGGACAGAATCATGGGCCCAGTGTTTTCAGTTCAGGGTTGTACTCTGTGAGCTGTGTCCATGCTGGTGTGTCTGTGGAAAGACCAATATCAACTTGATACGTGCAATCACTTGCATACTTTGGTCCGAGAGCTTTGCTGTAATCAGAACTTCAGTGAGGATTTGATTTAAGGACTTTAGACTTAGGGTTTCTGTTTGTGTTGAAGACACATTAAAGACATTTATGTGGTTATCCAGGCTGACCTCAGTGTGTGGGATTCTTGATAGCAGCCCAGGATTTTCATAAGCTGTGCTGCAAAGTGTGGACTTGTGTTTGGGGTTTGTATTTCTTTTTTCTCTGCTTCTGTTTGTATGTCAGTTATTGTCAGTTATTCTGAAACTTCATGCATCTTGGTATTAGTGCTTTTCCTATTGAATGTTTTGGTTTTTTTTCTTCCTTTTTACATTCTTAGTTACTGTAGATTGTTCTTCTGTAGCTCAGTCCTATATACCCTGCATAGATCAGGAATATTTGGTTGAAAGAAATGAGGAGTAAGCAGAATATAGTTTCTGCAGTTCAGTACTCTGTTTACTTTTTAAATACTTACATCTCTTTGCTCTGTTACTATTCTTACTTTTCTTCTAATTTCATTGTATTTTCCTAACATTTACCAGAAAGCCAAATGCAATACTGTGCTGGCAGATTTTAGCTGAGCAGTTTTGTACCTGTCTTCATTTTCTGGTAACTTTATAAACTTCTAGCTCTTGGCTTTGAATTTTATAGATATGATTTATGACATAATTTTATGGTCTTGAAAGTTAAAATGAAACAACTCAGCCTTAGAGAAAGCAAGACCCTTCTCTATTATTATTTATAAATCTAGCATTGTCTTTGGCAAAGAATTAGCAAAAACTTGTATTAGAAAACTGAGAATGTGGGTACTGAGAGATAGCCTGAAAGACTTTGGCCTAATGGATTAAAATAGTTGTTTCATAATGTATTTAGCCCGTCTTTGTAGCCTTAAACATCTTAGTGGACATCTTAGTGATGTTGCATTGCTACATTGTGCATAATTTCTCAACACTCTTATCTTCCGTACCTTCTGTTTTATAATTGGTTATCTGTAAGGAAAAACATCATTGTTCTCACCATTCTGAGCAGTCTTTTCCAGGGCAGCAAAGAAATAAGAGATAGAGTGACTCAAACAAAAATGCTCTGTTGTACAGGAAACATGGTCCATTTGTGATGGAAATCATTCAGGGTTTCGTTGCATCTTGTGAGTAGGGCAGCAACTCTCCAGAGTACCAGGTTGGCTCTTTCACGCATGTCAGCTGAGTTCAAGGCTTCTCCTGCTTGGAGACCTGGCAAGAAGAGTGCTGTGGTGATACGTAACCAAACAGCTACAGACTGTAGAAATGCTTTTCTTGCCCCACACAGGATTGTGCATGTGTGATGGTAATCTTAAAAGTCTTTATTGGCTTTATTTTCAGATGCCAGAACAGCAAGTGTTTACCTTTCTGAGGCAATTTTCCTGAAATTCAGTGGGACTGGTTATGGCAGCCCTTGATCTGACAGTCTGAAGACAGTATAAAGCTGTCACATTTCTCTAGGTTTTTATCTTTGTAGGTCAAAGGCTGTAAGAAATAATTACAAATACGCTTGCAAAGGTCATACAAATTCTTTGCAGTTCAGTCAGTTGCTGTAGTCAAATCGGATCTCAATTTTTTGTCATACATGAAGATCCCCACAGTCCACCTCATTTGTAGATATGGGTGTTGGACCTTTTATTTGTCATCCCTTACCCCCTTGACAAATGACAAACCCTTTTATCAGCCAGAATTTCCTTGCTGTGCAACAGGGACAGCTCTAAGGAAACAATTCTGCCAGGGGTGGGAGGCATCCAGCCACTGCAACCGCTCAGACAAGGAGACAGCCCTGATGGCCACCTGGTCACAAGGTGTGGCAGACTGTCCAAAATATCCTGCAGTGGAGTAGCCAAACGGAGAAATCTCCTCTGCAAAAACAACTTTCCATGTATTTTTAAATGAGAGAAGTTTCCCTGCAATTGGAAGTTCAGGTTCTGACCCTATTTGTGTATTCTGGTGGTTTTTCCTTGTTTTAATGTGTTTCTACATTCATTATCTCCTCTTGCCCAATTCTTGTTTAAAAGCAACTGGCTTAGGTGGTACCAACATTTTAAAGTCATGGCATTTTTTTTTATCTATAGGGCAGCACTCTTCTATTTTTAAAGCTTTGATATGTTAAGAGTGCTTGTGCGTCATCATAGTGTCCGTTTCCTTTCTTAAGGAATTCAAGGGTGATTATTTATAAATCCTCGTGGAACAGTTATTGTTCTTTTTTAGCTTTCAAATTGGCTGCATTGAAGAGAGAATTATCACATGAGCAGACATCCTGGCTAACTGGTGTTGTCTGTGTTTTTTTAACACTTACTCATATATTGTACACTATTTTGAGTCACAGTCGTTGCTTGTAAGATAACAAAGTTAGATTTGATTTTCTGATCTACTTCATTTGAAAATCAGTGTCTGTTGTGGATTGATATGTTGACCCTACCTGTAAATAACAATAGCTATGACTCAGAGCTTGCAATGGTCTGAAAATGTTAATTGCTATGGAAGCTCTTTTTTTTTCATCTAGACAAAAATCTCTTTATTTAGAATAGATACTGTGTACAGATTGCAAGCTGTGAAAGCATGAGTTACTGTGCTTCTTTAGCACTGCAGAAATTGTGTATTTTAATGAAGAAGATGATGTGAACAGAGATGACCTTCTTTGTGCAAAAAGTGTTGGAGTTCTGCCTTTGAAAATATTTCTGGACTGTACAGTTTCAAGGACTGGTGGGAGAGAGGGATTATGATTAGAAAAATGGAGTAATGAAGGACCTGTGAGAAGAAGAATAGCCAATTGTTGAAGAAATCAGAATTATCATGCAACAAAATTGCAAGGAAATGCTGTGTTACATGGCACAGTTAAGGTGTGCAGCACATCACAGTAAACCATTACCCAAAAGAACAACTCAGTGAGATCTAAGAAAGATAGAATGTTCATTCAAATAGAGAAATAGAGGTAAAAAGTTAAGGAGGATTCTAAAGCAGCTCTTAAAAATCCAATAGACCATTAGGTCAAATAATGCAGCCTTTTTGTCCTACATGTTACAGCCTATAGGACTTGCTTCAGGTCCTGTGAGCTCCTCTTCAGCCACTCCGTGCTTTGACAATTCCCAACTGGGGTTTGGTTTTCAGGGCTGGATATGGTTTTAATATGCAAAGCTGTTGCAATCTGCTCATGAATTCTGTTCAGTGATAACAGTGTTAACCTTGTTTCTAGTCAGCTCTGTGCAGTGCCAGTGAGCTGTCACTGCATTTCCTCATATTTGAAAACAAATGGGTTTGCTTTTGTAATTATGAGAGACACTTTGGTTTTCTGTTTCAAATACTTGATTGTTTTTAAGGCACATTTTCATATTTTATATGCATTGATTTATGATTAGTCAATTTAAATGAAATCAGTTGATTTTTTTGAAGTGAAATTAATATAATCTCTAACATAGCTGTCAGATGAAAAAATATCTAGGCTGCCTTAACCATAACTGGTTATTAATTGTGCCAGTTTAGGGGAAATAGTCTGGCCTGGAAGAGGCTATTTCTACCCAATGCAAAGTAAGATGCGTTTTTTGAGCTCTCATGTCCCAATCACTGTCAAAACCAAAGTTGTTTACTCATAAATAAAATAATATTCTTTAATTTCAAAGTCATTGGAAAAGAATCCTTTCTTTAAACAATTGAAGAGGGGAAAAAGTCATTGTTGTGAATGTTCAACAGAATGAAAATTGTTTTTAAGTTCTGCTTTATATTGCTATTTTAAGAGGTTTTGAATTTTTACCAAAGCCATTTCAGTTTGCATCATCTTCTCTGTAAATTGATAGGGTGACATCCTTAATTTTAATGAATAATTGAAGTTATTGTAAAGGAAAAAAAAAATCAGGTAATTGCTGACATAAGTGTGAAATTATTCTTTGTCTTAGATCCCAACTTTGTTCGGACTTTTCTCACAACATATAGATCCTTCTGTAGACCTCAAGAGTTGCTGAGTTTGCTAATAGAAAGGTATGCCACTGTTAAAAATACTGTTCTTATGAAGTGCATTTTTTTTCCTTTTTACTTCGAGTGTGTAAGATTCTGGCTTTCCAGTTGGTTTTGAGTCGCTTCAAACACCTTTTAAAAAGTTGTCCAATTCAAGGATTGCCAGTAAAATATCCAAGTTTATATGCAGAAGCTTGTACTCTGGACAGGTGTAAGAGAGGCCTAGTGCTTACACCCATCTTCTGTGCTAGATTTGAAATTCCAGAGCCTGAGCCAACGGAAGCCGACCGTATTGCCATGGAGAACGGAGACCAACCCCTCAGTGCAGAGCTGAAAAGATTTAGGAAAGAGTACATTCAACCAGTGCAGCTACGGTGAGTGCTGCATCCCTGTGAGCCACCTGAATTCCTTCTGAATTGCCACCCTTTGGCTGCACTGGCCCTTCGTGCTGCCAGGGCTTGCAGCTGCTTTCATAGGGAGGGTGGACTGAGCTCTAGAGTGTTTGTTTATTCTTTGCTTTTGCAGAGTATTAAATGTGTGTCGACACTGGGTAGAGCACCATTTCTATGACTTTGAAAGAGATGCTGACCTTCTGAAACGTTTGGAGGAGTTCATTGGAACAGTGAGAGGTATTTACAGTTTCTAAGTGCTGACATTTATCCTAAAGCATCCCTTTTCTAAGATGTGGAATGTGATCAATTTTGTTTCAGGGAAAACAGAATGGACTGCTTATTAAATACTTCATAAAAAGCATGAAATAAACTTTCATTAAGCCCACACTTACTATCATCCAAAATATTCAAATATTTTTACACTATTATTCAAAATAATGACTGTTATTTACGTAAATTATGAATTTTGTTTTAGAGGGACTGAAAAATAGTAAAAATCAAGTAATGATCAGGACAGAATAATTGCTTTGATTGTCATTTTAAACTTTACACAGGGGTAATTTTTGTAAAAGGTGGATGGTGGAAACCATTATTTCTTTGAAAAAAGAGTTTCCAGCTACTTCACAATGCATATTAGAACTGTAGGACACCTTGCAGTTGTGATTGTACAGATTTTTCCTGTTTCCTTTTAAATAAAACCAAGACAGACACAGGAGGGATTTGTAGGAAAAGACTTATGTCAGAGAAGTGCTTAGTGGTCATTTAGCCATTAAAAAGAGGGGAGAATGAGGCAGCTAATTCAGTGAGTGTTGCTGGTAAATTTTCAGTGGACTGGTGTGTGAAATTCTTATGGTGCAGAGCTAAGAAGGCATTTAGCCTTTCAGTTTTATTCTCAGCTTTGATAGTAAATGTAGTGCAGGAAGAAGCTTCTACCTGTTTGTTATTTTGACTTATCTTAGGTAATCACATGCTCTTGCCCAAACTATAAAGTTCAAGGTGTTTGCAGAACTGCATTTTGGGCAAAACAAGGTTTATTCCCAAAAACTCAGTGTAAACCCAGAAAAGAAAGAGAAGCCCCAAATTCAGAACAGGAATCTAATTTGGGTGTTCTGATTTGTGCTTGGGTAAAGTCGTGCTCAGCATTGGCTGTTGAGGAATTCTTTCTGTCTTTGAATACTTGTACACTTGTGTGAAAATGCCAATCCTAATGAATATATGATTACATTAATTTAGTAAGTTTTGGGGTTAAATTCAAAGATCCCTGTGTTATACTGATGTCTTAGGAAAAACAATATTAACTAAATAGTAATTTTCTCTGTGTGCCAGGCAAAGCCATGAAGAAGTGGGTTGAATCCATCACAAAGATAATCAACAGAAAAAAGCAGGCACAAGCCATTGGGCCAAGCCACAACATCACTTTTGAGAGCCCCCCTCCAGCAATTGAGTGGCACATCAGCAAACCAGGACACACAGAGACTTTTGACTTGCTCACTTTACATCCCATAGAAATCGCTCGGCAGCTCACTCTACTGGAGTCAGATTTTTACAGGTAACTTCCCTCCACTGAGAAACATGTGGCACAAATCAAAATATTCTCTGTGCCTGAAATTGTTTCTGGGGGCCTCTGGTGTGAAACCTCACCAAAATCAAAGGACTTTACCAGTGGTGTGTATTAATTTCAATTTTTGCAGAGGAAGCTCTCTTAAATACGATATTTGTTTTATCCTCGCCAAGTTAATGTGCAGGTTGTGCGTGACTGTTGCCAACTGTTAACTGTCTTGTGCTCCAGCTTTCTCTTGATATTTTCTGAGCAGATCAACCTTTGAGAAGTATGAGCAATTATTAAATCAGTTTTTTTCACATCGTGGTTTGTGTAGCAAATTAAGGACTGTGTCAGATTCATCAGCTGTCTGTAAGAAATTATTCAGGCATTGGGAGCTCACAGTTTGTTACAGTGAATGAGATGGAGATTTCATTCTTCATGTATATGAACAGAGGTGGTTAAGAGTCACATAGATTAAGAAATATCTGCAATCTGAAAAAGAAGCGTAGAAATGCCAGTATTTAGTCATGAGGGCAGCCTAACATTGTAGAAGGGATACCTTAAGAATTTATTTTTAAATACGAGTTCCAAATTCAGTGAAAATCAAGAGGGTTTGGAAAAATAATTACCTTTCTTCCTGCTTTTAGTTACATTTTTTGATAAAATGTCTACTTTTCCAGAGCTGTGCAGCCATCAGAGTTAGTTGGAAGTGTGTGGACAAAGGAAGATAAAGAAATTAATTCTCCCAACCTTCTCAAAATGATAAGACATACAACTAACCTAACTCTGTGGTTTGAAAAGTAAGTGACTCTCCTGAATCTGCATCTAGTCCATTCACAAGTATACTGTGAAAAATTCTTTTCTGGGAAAATTCCTGTTTTGGTGTTTAGATGCTAAAACTAGTCCCTGTGAGAATTTTAACATAATGGTCTCAAGCTCTGTAATTCTTAAAACATTTTTAAATCTCTAAGGCATTTTCAGGATTACCTTGAGTAATTTCATTTGTGTATTTGTTTGTGTTAAAACTTAATATTTGACTTTGGAAACCTCATCATTGCTTTAATACAAACCCCATTGTTCTTGTGTATTTAGATGCATTGTAGAAACAGAAAACCTAGAGGAGAGAGTAATTGTAGTGAGCCGGATAATTGAGATCCTGCAAGTTTTTCAAGAGCTAAACAACTTCAATGGTGTCCTTGAGATTGTCAGTGCTATGAACTCCGCAGCAGTTTATAGGTTGGATCACACATTTGAGGTACAGTGAAATGTTTTCCATTTTTGCTATGGCAGTGTCATGCAGGGTACCTTGACTACACTGAAAGCCTGTCTTGTCAGCATGTGCTTCCAAAGAGCAAGTAAAGTAAATCCCCCAAGAAATGAATCAACCTGGTTGTACGAGAGAGGGTTTTCTCCTTGGTTTCAGAAGCAAGAAGTTCATCCCCACTTAAGAAAGGCATCTCAGGATGGTGGGGCACTGTCCTCTTGGTCCCTGATTCGAGTATCGGTGGGAGACCATTACTCTCAGTAATGTTGCTGGGCCATGCCTTTATCTTCTCTTTCCAAACAATCTTCTTGATCTCTCTTTTAAGCAAATTCCAAGTCGCCAGAAGAAGATCTTAGAGGAAGCTTATGAGCTGAGTGAGGACCATTATAAGAAATACTTGGCAAAACTCAGGTCCATTAATCCTCCTTGTGTGCCTTTTTTTGGTGAGTACCTTTGGTTTGGATGAGTCGTGTCCCACATTAACATTTGGAAAGTATTGAGCTAAGGTACTAAACAGAATATGAATAATAAAGAGAAGTCAATTTTAACAGGACAGGTGGACTGGAATTTCAGGTGCCCAGACACAAATATGTGAAAATAACCTAAAGTTATTCATGGAAGATGCTATTTGCAGTAAATATAAGTATATCTGCAATATCCTGTTTCCATATTTGCTGATTTTTACTTTGAGTTTGGTTTCAACTGTTGCAACCAGAAAGACTCAATAGAAGGTAGTCACATTAGAAATATTATTGCCATTGACTGGGGGAGGAAGAAAGATCCTCTTCCTCATCAAGGGTTCCAAGAATTACAGCTAGAGCCTCATTTCTACTAAAAGGTCTTATTTCTGTATAAACAGAATTGGGAAAGCAAGCATCCTGTTTATCATCAGATTTAACAGTACTTCTTTGAAGTAGATTGCTGAAATTTATCAAGTTGTGATGTTAAGCACATGTCACTGCTGTTCTGAAGCAAGCCACTTAAATGTTTGCTGCAGATCAGTTCCAAGTCTGGACAGTGCACTTGTCCAACATAGGCTTCAGGCCAAAACTGAAAGAAAATAGTGTTGATGGCTTTTTTGGCCTTTTACAGATTGGGGAAAGATATACTCCAGAGCTCTGGAAAGAAAGATAAGATCAACTAAGAAACCTTCTGTCCTGCTTCAGAGATGAGTAGAGGTTAGCAGGATCACATGTGAATAGCTTCAGTTATTTCTGTTAAGTCATAATGACAATTCCAGACACATGATCTGTGGAGTGGAGTGCACTTTTTGCTTCCTAATCTCCAATTTACATGATGCAATTATGAAGCCAGGGTAAAACCTGAAAATAACTTTTGGAATTTAGCTGGCATGTCTAATGGAGAAGAGGACTTAAGAGAAAGCACTCTTGTTCAGTGTCCTCTTTTAGTGTTCAGTTGTGTGAGCTTCCTAAACCATAGAAAGATGCACAGGCTTTGGGACTTTGATGCAAAAAGACATCTTTCTGGAAAAAGTATGTTAAAATATTTAAATTGTTATCCTTATTAGAAGGTGAGGTGCAATTCTCTTATTGTCCCTAACAGAGGAGTTTTCTAAATAATTGCAGTGCACAAATTAAATTCTTTAAGAATTCCTTATATTCCAGTTGTGACTTCCTCATTGTTTTGTACTCTGTGTTGAAAACCTCTTCTGTGTGCTGTTTAGGGATTTACTTAACCAACATTTTGAAAACAGAAGAAGGCAATCCTGAATTCCTCAAGCGACATGGTAAAGACCTTATAAACTTCAGCAAGAGAAGGAAGGTAGCTGAGATAACAGGGGAGATCCAGCAGTACCAGAACCAGCCATATTGTTTAAGAGTGGAATTTGACATCAGGGTAAGTGACAAGATTTCCTTCTGTGGTGATTCTGTCAGCTGACAGACCATAAGGACAGACTGATTCAGAGATGAGCACAAGACCTGTCATAAAAACCTCTCTTGGGTCTCACTGTAAGAAAGGGCAGAAAGTTCAATGATTGAAGTTTCCTGGGATTGTTTCATTTTTTTCTCACCTGTTGGGACATTGGTAGATCTTCTTATTGATCAGTGTTAGACAGGAACTGAAACTGGCAGATTCTCATTGTCCTTCACTCAGTTGCAATTACTTGTCTTTTCCTCCTCTGTTAACACTGCCTTTATGTTACATGTTTACCTGATATCACTGTGTCTACATCATGTGTTGATGGTGGTGATACTCATATCTTTCTTTCTCCTGATGCTTGTTTTCCTCGGTCTGAGGTGTTGTCTAAGCAGTGTCCTCTCTGGTTGCTTTCCTTTCTTCCTTTTTTCTTATTTCTTACAATCTTTTGAGCTATGTACTTTCAGAGAGTTACGGGAGAGGTTATCTTAAGAGATTCTGCAAGGTTTGTTTTTTTTAATTTGTTCTCCTCAGGCTTTGACAGAATGCATTGCAGGAGCAGTCTTCTCTGCATCAGTGTAAGGATGGATTGTTTGCAGCTTCTTTTGAAAGCATTTGAGCAAACCTGGTCTGATTTTGTCCTGCAGAAAGCAGGGTACTTACGCAGCTGGTTTTCAGGCCAAGCGTAGCAGTAGCAATGTCCAGAAAGGCCTGGCAACAAATAGATTTAATAGCTTAAGTCTGTCATTACCTCTGACTCCAGCATTTTTTCTCTTCTCTTGAACAGCTGGGATCATTTTTGCTGTAGAAACAAGCAGTATTAAGAAGCATCTTAGCTGACAAGTTGTCTGCCTTCTTGTATTGCAGAGATTTTTTGAAAACCTGAATCCAATGGGAAACAGTGTGGAGACAGAATTTACAGATTATCTGTTCAACAAGTCACTGGAGATAGAGCCTCGGAATGTCAAGCCTCCTCCAAGATTTGTTAGTATTCTATTTTTGTGTTTATTTTTCAAGAAATGCTTACATTTGTCTTTCTTAGATGGCAGAAGTCACTTCAGATCTCTGACTTCATAACTACAAAGCTACATTTAAGTGATCCCGTGGCCTTTTGATTTTGGTTGATATTTCCTGTCCTTTCAGCCCAAGAAGTACAGCTACCCTCTCAAGTCCCCAGGCGTTCGTCCCTCTAATCCAAGGCCAGGTACCATGAGACATCCCACACCCCTGCAGCAGGAGCCAAGGAAAATCAGCTACAGCCGCATCCCAGAGAGTGAGACGGAAACCACGGCCTCGGCCCCAAACTCGCCCCGGACCCCACTGACCCCACCTCCTGCTTCTGCCACCTCCAGCACCACCGACGCCTGCAGTGTCTTCGACTCAGACCCCTCCAGTCCTTTCCACACAAGTAGGTGCCCACAGACAGCATGTGCTAGTCACATTCTATGATGTTAGGCAATCAGGTGTGGCCTTCTGAAGTGACTGTAAAAATCATTGCTTTTGTCTCCTTGCAGCATCGAAAACCTTTGGTATTTCTTACTCCCTTTGTCTTTAAAAAATTTTTATTGTAAAGGAGAAACTGAAGAGAAATAGGTGTGTTACACAGAGATTCTTACAGGTCTTTGGAGGACCTGTCAAACTGAAGGCAGAATTAATCTCTAGGGCCCATATATGCCCCAAACAAACTTGTGGGATTTGCTGCCATATGTGTATATGTGAATGTATTTGGTGGCTATCTGATGGTGAACAGTGAGAATAAAAAATGAATCATTTGTGGGTGCCTTATTCTGCTGCCTGCAATTCAGAACTTATTTCAGTGTACATGAATGGTTTTCCTGCAGAACTTAAAATCAGTATTTGCTTGGTTTAAATCCATCAGGACCTATCCGCACCTCTTTTTGTTCTGTCTTTCCCAACATACAAGGAAGCTCATATTTTATGGTGTGCCCTCAGTATTTCATAATGGATATAGGCTCCTTTCACATATGAGGGTTTCTAGAGGTTATTCCTGTGTTCAACTGGTTGCCACAAGGAGGTGAAATGACTTCCTAAAGGCAGAAGTTCTTCGGCAGAGCAGTGCCATTGCTGAGTGTCCAGGCCAGGTCTTTGGAAAGCCTCTGGAGAAGAAAGGATTTCTTTGTTGTTGGTTCTATTGACTGCAAGTCCAGAATATTGTTTTAGTGCTGTTGTGACATAAAATCAAGTTTGTGGTGTGGTTTTGGTCTCAGGGTTTACTTAAGAGAGTTCAGGAGCTGATGGCCACAGAGATCTTTGCAGCTCAGAAAAACAGTTTATCTGGCAGCTGCAAGTTAGAGGGCTTGTTTAATTGTCTTTATATACCACTTCCTTGATTCATGATGCTTTTTATGAGCAATTGCTTTATTATTTTATGGCACCTCTATTGGCAGCAATATTGAGCCAAAAGTTTATCATTATCCATGTTTTTTTAATGTCCCTTAGGATCTGCTTCTGTGTCATCCATAAACTTTGCCAAAACTTCAGATGATGCTCCTGTCCCTCCTCCTGTTCCTCCACGAAGAAGACCAGAATCTGCCCCAGCTGAATCCTCCCCATCAAAAGTAAGTCAGCAGAAAAAAGGTCATTTGTTTTGCTTGGAGATATGGAGCAGATATGATAAAAAAGTAACTCTGAAAGACTGTACAGTTATTTTTTGAAGAACTGTATGTGAAAGAGTAAGCAGCCATGTATTTCAAGCCTTCACAGCTCTGCCTTGTTATGTCTTGATCTCAAACAAATGAAAAGAAGCTCGACCTAAATTTAGAGTTAGAAATGTCTGAGCTATTGATGTGCTATGCTCAGGCCCTTGCATTGCCTGTGAGAACCTGAAGCTTCAGGCAGGTGCTTCCATCCAGGATTAATTGTTCCAGAGTATCATTTTAGGATATATGAATAAGAGTAAGAACTGATGAACGGTAGTGATGAAAAGTGCTGTGCACAACTCAGTTCTCTGGAAAGTTTCACCAGAATATTTGACCCTGATGCTGTGGTGCTCAAGTGCTTGCTTTCCCCTCTTGCTTACCCATCCTGTCTGCCTGCCTGCTTAAGCCATTGCTACATTTTCCTTTTGCATTTGTCTGGCAACTGGGATCTGATCCAACCTGTGCTGCAAACTGTGTCAAATTTCACCTGATTTCAGTGGAAGCTCAATTGTGACTTCAGATTTGAAATTCCCACTTGAAATTGTTTCAGAGCAGATATGTCTTTGAGGGGAGCTTATAAGTGGCTCTTCAGCAGTTAATTTCAGACTACAGGCAACTGTTTTGTCAGTCAGCAGAATTTAATACATCACCAAAATGTATCTGAAATCTTGCCAAAATGGATTTGAAAACATTGTGTATGTGCTAGGGTATTGGAGATCAATTATCCTGTCACTATGGTCTGCAGCTTGGGAACTGTTCACTTCCATAATTCTGACTACTTAATTGCATCTTATGAGCATAGTTTATTTTTTTCCCCGTTCAGCATCATCAGCTTCTCCTTTTTCTTGTTTTCTTGAAGAAATATCTGGTGTGTTAACCCACTCCAGGTGCTTATTACTGGGGAGGTGGTGGAAGATATCCAAACCTTCCCAGCAAGCAGACCTAGAACTAGCATGGAAATTGTTGCTTTGATCATTCTTTTCCTTGCCCTTGTCCCTCGCTGTGTATCATTCCTTCCATCCTTGGCTGTTCACTCATGTGAGAGCAATCTGCAGTGCAGGAGGGGTCTTCTGTTTCACAGCGGGGTCCTGTGCTTTACTGCCACTCTGGAATCTTACTGACTGAAATGTTTATGTACCTCAGATCACTTCTGCACACCTGGACAACCCACCAGCAATCCCTCCTAGGCAACCAACCTCTAAAGTGTATTCTCCAAGGTACTCGGTGCCTGATCGGACCTGCATCTCTGACTCCTGTGTTACCACTGCAAACCCCCCTGAGTTACCACCACGGGAACCTGTGCGAACTCCAGATGTTTTCTCTAGCTCACCACTACACCTCCAGCCTCCACCCTTGGGGAGAAAGAGCGAACTTGGTAACACCTTTTTCCCAAACAGCCCCTCTCCGTTCACGCCCCCTCCCCCCCAGACACCTTCTCCACATGTAGCACGGAGGCACCTGCCGTCGCCGCCTTTGATACCGCAGGATGTGGACCTCCCTTCTGTTGCTGGACCACCTGTTCCTCCACGACAAAGCACTTCTCAACATATCCCAAAGCTTCCTCCAAAAACTTACAAAAGGGAGCACACACACCCATCAATGCATCGGGATGGGCCACCCTTGCTGGAGAACGCCCCCTCCTCCTGAACTTTCCCTTGCGCTGGGAGTCGCATTTTCCTGGTGCTATGTCTGTTGCTGGCAATGGATGCACTGAACCTGGTGGTGTCAAGGAGTTGGGATGTGTATGCCAAACACTAAGAACTCTCCAATGCATTGGAAATGTAGTGTACAGAAATGGAATTGCAGAGACAGACTTTTAATGGAAAACCCGGTTATCTTGCTATTCTTGTTTTAGTATGCAGGACACTGTTCTAAAGTAATTGGACAGCTGATTGTACCAGAAAACAGTCTGGAGAGACTTCTTTGGCCAATGAGCAGAGATTGTGTTTGTGTAATGATCAATCATGTCCAGTACAGGAAGGAAAAACAGTCTTGTATCCATCAGTTCCATACAGTGGCACAGTTTTCGGAATGAAAACATTATGCACTTTTTTTAAGTCTCGAACAGGGAACTTTATATCCTCCTTAATTTTCCTTTGCTTTACTTACTCCCTGCTTTAAAATACCTTCCTAAAATTATAAGAAGGACTGTGAGGAAGATCTGTGGTACCTAACCGAGCTAGAATTAAGGCAAAGCACTGTATTGCGGTCCTGTTTACAAGTTGTTACAATGAGTAGTAGGGGGTACCTAGGCTTCACCAAAGAGGTACTTTATTATTATTTTCTGAAATACTGTGGTGCCAGTTCAAAAATAAATTTTTGCCAGGAAGCATAATGTCTAATTATTGCTTTCTTTAGATAGAGCTGATGAAAGTCTTACATGATTGAGGTGACAGTGAATTTTTTTTAAAAGCAGCACTATCATCTGAAGCAAATATACTACATTTAGAAGACTGTTAATCTCTGCTAGGTTATGCCATGTTCTTTTTAAGGTTTACTGATAATCCATTTCATGGCTAGTAGCTATTCTTTTTCAGTCATGCCATGAAAACAGTCACTTGTCAACTTCCATAGCTATTGTCATGTTTTACTAACAATAGATTAATCAGCATACATAGGATTGCCTTGCAGTTGCATAAATCGTGTGTATATAGTGAATGTTGCATAAATATACTTGCAGATTGTTTTTAATTTAATTGAAATAAAGATAAAGATATGTTTGGCTGACATACGTTAAATTATTACATGGACAAATGTTCAACTTAGTTTTTCAGTTAAGCACTGAGGGGGATAAAAACCCATCTTGTGGTACATGTTTTTCCTAGTTCAGTGTATGTATTTTAGTAATAAGAGACTAAAGAGATGTTTTTGACAGGTTACGAAATAATAATTCTGTAATATTTGAGAGGCTGGGTTACTCCCAATGTGAATTATTATACCTTATGAAATGTTTCCCACATCCTGTATGACACGTGTTAGACTTTTATTAATCTTTACAGTGGCTTTCTCTGGCCAAGATACACATGACAAAACAGCTATGTTTTAAGTATTCTGATATGGTTTAACCATAAAACTGCAAGCTGCTCTTTGACTCCAGACCAGACTGGGACAGTAATGGATGACAGTTGTTGAAGAAAGGGAGCTCTGTAATGTCCTCTGTAGTAGGTATGTGAAAAAAGTGTCTCGTCGTCAGTCCATATGGCTCATGGGGCAAGTAAAATTTCCTCTTTGGAAGAAGAATACATCTCAGGATCTTGGAAAGCTGTGTCTCTTAAAGATGGTGTCAGTTGAATGATGGCAGAAATCACCTTTTGTAATGCTTTCAGCAATGCCATTGGTCAGGGCCCTTTGATCATTTAGTGTGGTTGATACATTTGGAAAGCATTTCATCACAGGAATGGCAGTTTTCACCACAATCAGATCTTGAAATTGTCACTTGTATTCTGTCTTAGATGTCTTTAACAATGTTGTTTTGAAACATTTTTTCTAGCAGAAGAAAAACAAAGTGAAAAATCTCAAAACATTGGCTTCAGAGGCCAACACTATTGTGGGAGCTTTATAAAAACTCAAGCCACAGGAGGTGTAGTTCAGGTTATGGGTTCTTTGGATGAAAACACCATGATGAACATACTGTTGGCAGTGTTACCTAAATTATTATCTCCTCAGTGGGTTACCAGGAAATCTCCATAAACTGAAACTTTCTGATCTGTATTTCTTTTTCAATACACTTATCTGTGCTGTTGTGCAGCCAAGGCAGAGCAGCCACCCAGTGGTCAGGTTGCTCAGTCAGGAGAGACCTTGCATGACTCCTGCTAATCAGCAGATTTCCTGAATGTCAGTAGGTTTCTGCTTTCCTTTGTGAAATGGAGAATGCTGTTCCCTGTTTGTGGTTGAGGATAAAAGTGCTTTCCTGATGAGATACTCAGACAACAGGTGACAATGGTCACTGTGCAAGAACCTAAAGTAAAAATTCCTTGGAGCCCAGGGTTCAGTCACAGTGCACAAATCATAGGGTTGACTCAACTGCAAACAGGAAGGACAGGGTCAGAATCAAACCTGTAGCATTTAGGAGTTGAGTACAACTGCTTAGCCACTGATTTGCATCATGGCAGCTCTGTGTTAGTAATTTCTGATCTGGAATGGCTTATTCTTTGGATCATATTTGCATTAGTGACAATACTTTTCACATAGAAAAATAATTTTAGTGATGCTCTCTTTCTCCTTGGTAAAATGACCCTGATTTGGTCTGGTGTGGCCTGGGGTGATGATGTGACCTGGACAATGAAATGTGCTTGTGTGGAGGCCTGGAGACTTGCTGTATTACTGTAGAGAGCTGAAATACGGCCAAAAGTCAGCCAAAACCACTGCAAACTGTGTAGGTAGGGCTATGTAACAGAACTTCATAGGCTTATAAGAAAGATGGAGACAACCTTTTTGGCAGGACCTCTTGCGATATGACAGAGAATAATGGCTTTAAAAGGAGGGTAGATTCAGATAAGTATAAGGAAGAAGTTTTTTACAATGGATGTGGGGAACCCCTGGCACAGATAGCCCAGAGGTGGAAGATGCCCAATCCCTGGCAGCATTCAAGATCAGGCTGGAAGAGCTCTGAGCTCTAGGTGAAGATGTCCCTGCTCGTTGCAGGGGGTTGGACTAGATGGCCTTCAAAGGTTGCTTTCCAACCCAAACTCCATGATTCTGTGGTGATTTTTCAGGTGCTGAGCATTTGCTTCTGTACTGCTGCTGTGTGGAAGGTCACTGGTGCTGCCTGGTGACCCCATGGTGACACTGTATTGTCATGGCATTCAGCAGCCCCTGCAACAAACTTGTCTGCTAATTGGGAATATTGTCTTCCTTCAGGGTTGATACCATGGAAGCATTGGAATGCTCCATCCTCATTTTCCAGTGTGGGCTAACCTGCTGCTCTAATATGCCTCTTAAATCAGGGACAAAGAGGTCTGTCTCAGCATGCTAATACACTGGATTTAGATTCTTCAAGTTTTAGAGTCATGTTGTGGGATATTTAATTATTTGTCTTTTGTATGTGTTTTAAATTAGATTTTCCCAGTGATATCACTGGAGGTACCACTGCTGAACCTAGTAGATTACTGTGTTTCATGGAAAAAAGATTGTTGAATTGTCATTGCTAAACCCCGATAATGCATAGGTGAAGTCTTTCTTTGGGAGAGAAACCTGTGGCCTCATATAGGTATAAAACCAAAAACGCTCTTATTTTGCAAATCCATTCCTTATTTTCTAGTAAAAAAAACCCCAAACCACCCTTAAATGCATTTTCTGTCCACTGAAAGTAAATTTACCTTTTGTGTTCAGTGGAAAATAGTGTATTATGAAGAAAACTAAGTAAAGAGTAAGGTTTGTTGCTTTTTTACTTACTTTCTAGCCAGCAAGTGTGAAACCCTGCACTGGGTGGCTGAGAAGCTGAAAGGAAAAAAATAAAAACCCTTTTGCCAGATGCATGACAATTTAGCTGCCAAATGTGCAGAACATCTGTAATATTTTTTAAAAGGAGGTAAACAAAGGTAGGTGATCAAGGGCATATGTTACTGGAATTGCTTTGAACAAATTTGTTGCATCTCTTTCAATGTAAGCCTTTTTTTGTTTTGACTCTAGGATGGCTGACTTAAAGAGGGAGTGTAGCTATGGAGAGGTGTGATCTAGAAGAGTCTAAGGAGATGAACATCTGTCAGTGAGCTGCACCAACAACAGGATTTTGACTGGAAGGCTAGGGAGTGACTCAGCTGAGTTCTGAATAAAAGTCTTAGAACATCATGTGGGGAACAGTCAGCTTGCATGGCTGGACTTGCAGGGACACAGGATTGTGTAAGTAGTGTTGCCTCAGAAAGGGACCAGAAAAACCCCTGTTTCTTCTTTTAATGGATGCAACCTTCTGGCTGACTCAGTGGAAGAGGCATCAGTGTTATTTAAAGGCAACGTTTATTTGGCATAAGAAGAAAAATAATCCAGAGCACACATATACACTAAAGATGGATTTTAAATGGATCCTGCAACAGGTTGTGCGTGTGTGGTGCTGAGCATCATTCATTCATATCATTTACATTTGCAGATTCTGAAAAGGTGTAAGGACATCTCAAGTGGTAAGTATAGGCCTGGAAGTAAGAACCATAGAGAATCAGAAAGAAATAACCAGTTCTGACTGTGCCTTAAATCACTAAAATAGAAGCTGAAATCCACATGCATTTTACAAGCAAGGGTCTGCCACTTTGGAAGGATTTCCTCACCCAGTAGATGTTAACAGGTATTTTTTTTTCCTTTGTCCTGTTTCTGTCCTGGTATCTGCCTGGCAAATATGAAAAGCAGGTTTGTTTTGTCAAGGATAAAAGTGTTACATACATGAGACCAAAACCACAAGAATCAGAGCCCTTGACAGCATCAGTGCATTACAATGGACACTTGTCCATAGTGATACACCTCTGGTTCCATGGACAAACAAACAGTTCTGTCTGTGGCTGATTCCTGTACAGAACAAACAGGCTTTGCCAATGCTTCAGTTACAAGTACCTGGCTCTTCCTGCGTAATTTCTATCCTGGCCCTGCACAGTCTGACAAAAAGCTGCCAAGTCCTAGGAACTGTCTTTGTGATTCAGTGGCTGGTCAGCATGGAGAAGACCTGACTGGAAAGGGACAGGGAATTTGTAGTTTTTTGAGGATATGAGAGAAAGGGAAGGAGATGGAAGGGGAGTTTTTTGCCATTAAAAGCCTTACATTAAAAAAAAAAAATCTTCTCAGAGTAGTGTGCAAAAGCTAGGGGAGGAAAGTATGGTGGTACTTTCCTTTTTGTAAGGAGGAGAAGTGGATATTTGTTTCATTTAAATCTATGGGAGAGGGACTAGCTAAAACATTTTAATCTTTGGGGTTTTGCTTGGTCACATTTTTGAAATGTTGGGAAAACCTTGATTGCAGTAAAGGGTGGGCTTTGTCTGTCTGGATAGCCCTTTTCACACACACCCCTTTGCCTCCAGCAGAGGAGGAAAAGCAGGTGGTAGAAGCAGGTCAATCAACATTGCAGCAGGCATTGACCACTGCCAATATCCACAGACAGCTGCTCTGGGCTCCCTTGTCCTTCTGCCACGGCCAGGAGAGCTGTGCAGCATGGTGGGTGCTCTTCTCTTGGCCCCAAAATCAGCCCCCCTTGCACTGATGCAGGAAGTCCCCAATCTCACAGTATTTCCCCCAAGGCATTGCTGTGGCCCCATGGAGACAGTTCACAGCTTTTTAAGGTGAAGCTGTCCTTTAGACTGACCAGCGTCCCAGGCTTGTCAAAACAAGCTGATAAACCCACAGTTGCTCTTGAAACTGCCCTCAGAACATCCCAGCTGCAGGTGACAGCAGAGCTCACCAGTACTGCACTGGTAACACCACTGTGCCAGTGGTGCTCTCGCTGCTGGTGTGTGACATGGATATCACAGCAGAGCTTCTCCCAGCCTTCTGCAGAGATCAGAGCTCCTGAGGGTTTGTCCTGTCCAGGTGTGAGGAGGGTGGCCTGTGCCACCTGTTGACCTGTCCTTGCACAAGAAGGAAGGCTGTGATTCTGAACATGGTGCACCATTGACTTTCCTGCCCTGGTGCCTCCATTTTCAGCTGGAAGAATCTTTCCAAAGCTGCACATGATGGGGCTCATGAGGGTGTCAGGCCAAAGAGTGAGCAAAGTGTATTCCAGGTGTGTTACAGACCAGGAGCCAGGAGACTGTTTGGCACTACCACTGCCTGCATTGATCCACACTGGGGATAAGGTGGGGAAGAGTCTCTCTTGTGGCAGGCCCTGGGCCCTGCCTGAATCACCTGCCTGGAGACACGGGCAATTCTGAGAGCAGAAGCACTGATTCCTACAGCAGGACTCAATTCAGGAAAACAGCATTCACATTGAAGGTGAAATAGGATTTTGAGGAGTGGTGGAAGTCCAAAAGAAAGGATGTTGCTGATTAGGCAGTGCAATGTTCAGATGCTTCAGCTGATGCTTCTTAGACCTTCTCAAACCACCTGGGTAATGTGAGCTGGCCTCCTGGAATATGTCTTTGATGGTGGTTTTTTTGGAAAGTAGAGGAATGAAGGGAATTTTAGACTTCTGGCCAGGATGCCAGGGCTGCAAAAGTAACCTTTCTGTCGTGGGTGAGCCCAAATAAGACCTGCCTTGAGTTTGGAAGAGCAAAGATGTATGGCAAATCAAGCAGTTTTGGGGGATGAGGGGGAGGAGAAGATACTAGTGTTTGGCCAGAGCTTTCCAAAACTGAGGGAAGTTCAGTCAGGTAGGGATGAAAGCTAGCAAGTTCCTGTGCTTATTGGACCTGCTGGTTGAGCTCCACTGCAACCCAAAGCCTGGCCCTGCCCTGTGCTAGAAAGAGCAGGATGCATTTGTAAGGCAGTTGTGAGGAGTCTCCTCTCCCCCACCCTCCACCCTCTGTGTTAGTGAGGGGGATCCTGAGGCCTTGCTGTCTGTCTCCACCCTCGGGGACCTGGGGAAGCACTGCTGTGCTTTGGCTGTGGCCTGCCTTTCTTGGGGCTGCTTATTTCTTTTTGAAGAGCTTGCGGAAGGAGCTCCGGAACCCCCCCTTGGGCTCGTGCCGCGGGTTGTGGTCGCTGAAGGATGTTTGCTCATTGTCATCCTTCTGGCAGAACCTGGTGTTGTCTTCTGCATGGAGCTCCTAAAAGGGAAAAGACAATTTAACCAGCATTTGCAACCTCACATTCTTGTTCCCTTCTCTCTCTTTCTATTTCTCTTTCTGTGCTAGGAGGGACTTGGTGGGTGAGGAGGTGCTGATAAGGCTGGGAAACAACACTGGTACCTCTGTAGAGAGCTTGTTGCTGGCTCTAAGGCTGAGGCAGTGACAGAGGAATAGAAGGATAAGCATTGTTAGAGGGAACTGGAGCCTTTCTTGCTAAGCTTTTTGTTTAAGAGAAGCTCTCTGCTTCTTTTGCCAGTGAGGTAGGAAGCCAGCTTGGGCAGTTGGAAAAACTTCCCACCCTCTCCTTTCTCCCCTAGGCAGGGAGGCATCAGGCTTTGGAGCTGTGATAAGGTGTGAAAGATTCTTCTGCTGGCTCTGCTGCTGCATGGTTTTATATCTGTGGGACAAAAGGCTTCATTAGCACACACACCTTGTGGTAATTGTGCCACTAAAAGATCTGTCCCTCCAGAAGAGTGACAAGCTCCTCTCAGCAAGACTCTGGACAAGACCCTTTTTTCCAATTCTGCTCACCACTGCCATGATGATTTCCTTTGCACTGTGGGGGAGAACATGTCCTGCAGTTCTGGACAAGCTCCACATCTGAACCCTGCTGTGGGCCATAGTTGTATGCAGGTGAGTGCCAAAGAGCACTTTGTCTGGGGTGGCTGTGTCCCCATGGCTCTTCTCCCTCTGCCTCATCTCCCCTGTTCAACCATCTACCACCTCCTTCACTCACTAGCCTTTTTTTTCTTTTCTTTTGAAGTTTCCTTGCTGCCTTTTCAGTCAGGCTGTTGGAACCTACCTCCCATCATTCATCTGCATCTACAGCCCCCAATCTAAGCACCTCAGAGCACCCTTGGCCTCTACTTCCTTGGCTGTGACAGCCCAAAGCTAACTGAACAGTCACTGCAAACTACAGAAACATTGTTTCTGCAGGACCTGGTGTCCCTGTAGGGTTACCGTGCTGTTTGACATGTCCCATCTGAGGGACACAGTTGCTGGGCTCTGACTGTTGTCACACAGACTTTGCATGGGTCTGTACAATCCAGGCAACAAGTACAGGTGAAACAAAACCTATGGACCAGATCCCTGCTGGTGTAAATGGGCTGAACTTGGCCAAGTCATGCTGGTTTACACTGGCATGACTTACCCAGCACTCCACACAGCAGGTGGAAAGGCACCTATTTAATTGGGTGCCAACCACAGCACTAATTTTGAACAACTTTGTGTAAACTTTGTGACCTGCTCAGAACATTCACCTGGAGGGGAAGCTCAGTGACAGGTGGAGACACACAAGAGGCTACCTTGTCTCAAGGGTATTCTAGCTCAGCCAGCTGTGCACCTCAACCCCGTGCTTGTCCCTGGGAAAGATGTGTGTGAAAACAAGCTATCTTGTCCCTCCCTTGGGCATGTACATGCAGTTGAAGACTTGCAATGTGTGGGCTTGAAAGCTGTTTTGGCGTGTTCTATTCTAACTGTATCTCAGATCTTTCTCCTGCTGCTGCTGCACCACCATGTGCCATTTTTTTTCCTCCTCCTATTTAAGCCTCCTTACTTCCAAAAAGCTCGGTTTTTCACTCGCTCCTCTCTGTGGGGGGAAGTAGCTCCTTTGGGAGCTTCGGGATGAGGCTGAGATCATGTGAGGCTGAACATTCCTGTCCTGTTTCTGCTGCAGACGGCTCCCGCTGCTGCTCCGTGTGCTGTAGAGTCTGGTGCTCACGCCCTCGGCGCTCCGCGGCAGCTCCTTCAGTGACCTGCTCAGCTGCTTCCCTTTGCTGTGGAACATCTCACGCTTGTAGGTGCTGCTGCTCACGGGAGTGCAGCTCTTAGGCAGTGGCTGCAAGGCATGGTCTGTCCTCTCTGGTTCTGATGTGAAGTTCACAGGCCTAAGGAAGCAAATATCCAAGCTGGACTCAGAAGAGGCGGGGGAGCAGTTCTCAAAGAGAGCGAGGTTTTGGAAGGTGTCATCTTCGTAGGGGCCTGGCATAGTGAAAACCTCCCCAGGGTAGTCAAACTCTTCGTAGCTTGGTGCAAAGTTCCTGGCATCCTGCAGCAGTTCCACAGAGGTTCTGATGGCTCTCTCAGTGTTCCCCACTGCGTCGGCCGGTGGCGCTTCATACTCCATTTCGGGGATGGATTGCAAGGGGGCTGTCAAGGCCTTGAGCTCCTGCTCTGTCAGCTGAGAGGAGGCAAGGATGTTCTCTGGCCTCTCGTGTTTTCTGCTTTCCATCTCCCAGTCAGGGGACTTTACAGCCTGGATGTTCTCCATAACAGTTGGCTGGGGTTTCTTCATCTGCGGCATCAAATGCCTTAAAAATAAAAACCAAACCAAAACAAAAAACAGACGGAAGTGGATGACAGAGACAGCATGACACCCCACCCCCTCACTCTCTCAGCCCTATTGTGTTGATTTTACGACCAAAAGGTACTCTCTTTGTCTTGGAGAACAGTAACAAAGGTGTCTCTTCCAGAAATTGCCTGGCTGATTAGGAGGACCAAACTTGGAGAGACAGAACTCCTTATCCATAGCTTTGGCTGACTTTTGTACTCTACAGCATGTAATGAATAGAAACTGAGATGAAAAGCCAACTGCTCCATTTCACTCCTGTTCATCTGCATTTTAGATTTTATCTTTCCTTCTCTGTAATGTAGGAGCTGTGCCTCACTTTCCTGTGGTCTGGCTGTCTTTTCAAGTGGACTGAGTTTCTCTCTTGAATAAGGTGACTCTATCCCCAAAATGTGTCAGAAGTACTTGGAGGGCTCCTCTTACTCTCCCTGTGTTCCAGCTGAGTCTTCAGTTCAGGATGAATGTGGAGTGGTACCAGCTGTGGCTCCCTGTCTATGAGAGGAGGGAGATTGGTTTGCGCAGTCTAGGGAGAAGGAGGCTGAGAACTGATTTATGACACTGCTAACAGAGTGGACTGATGCAGCAAACTCTTGTTAGTATCAAATGAGATAAGAAAGCACAATAGCCACAAATTGCTGCCATAAGAATAAAGGTAAGTCTAGCATGCTTCTCTGATCATCATCTCATTTGTCACCTGTCAGGCTGGAAATAGCTAAAGGGGAACCCTATGAGGAGTGACTGAGGGCACTTGGTCTGTTCAGCCTGGAGAAGACTGGGGGGAGACCTCATTGCAGTTTGCAGCTTCCTTATGAGGGAGAGTAGAGGGCCAGGCACTGATCTCTTCTCTCTCATGACCAGTGACAGGACCTGAGGGAATGGCCTGGAGTTGTGTCAGGGGAGGTTTACTTGGATATTAGGAAAAGGTTCTTCACCCAGAGGGGGGTTGGGCACTGAACAGGCTCCCCAGGGCAGTGGCACAGCACTGAGCCTGACAGAGCCCAAGAGGTATTTGGACAGTGTTGTCAGGCACTTGGTGTGACTCTTGAGGATGGTTCAGGGCCAGGGATGGTGCAGGGCCAGGAGTTGGACTCAATGATTCTTACCCTTTCTAACTCAGAATATTTTGTGATTCTGTGAAGATTTCCAGGTGCTACTAGTAGCCCTGTCCGTCTTGACTTAGTCTTGTGTCTTTTTGAACCCATTTTGTACTTGTAATTAGTGAATCACATTGTTCGATTATGTGCTGTGTGGAAAAGTATTTTTTTCCCTGCTCTGAAACCTTGGTCCTGTTTCCCAGCTCTTGTAATGTTGACAGTGAATAATGCAGAGTGTTACTGTGCACACCACTGTCAGGCCTAAACAAATTCATGTCCTCTCTGACATACTGCCTTAGCAGGCAGCCCTGGGCAGAGCTCTGAAACATTCCCTGCTTGTAAACCACACAGTAGGGGATAACAGGATGGAGCCAGCCCTTCATCTCCCTATCCATACACAGGGAGTGGTTTTAGGAATGACAGCCCGTAGCTGCCTGGTGTCACTGGCATGGGTGAGGAGAGAGTTTTCAGCCTACTTTGAAAGCTGCCCACGAGGACAACAGGCTTACGGGGTGGTTGTGCCAGAGGAAGGTGCTGCTGGGAATGACTGTATGGCCTCTTCAGTGTGGATCCCACTGTCCCGCATTGATGCTGCACTGGGTGTTGGAGAAACCTCCTGGCTGGTACACTGGGAGGTGAGACCTTTGTACAGCTTCACCAGGGATGACCTGAGGGAGGAGAAATCCATCGTCGGGCTAAGAAATAAGGCAGGGAATGAGCACGAGCGTGTAGAATCACAGAAAACAGGACTGGGAGGGACCTTAATATTCCCATTCACCTCTGCCCACCCCAAGGAAGATCCTGTTCCACCTAGTCTGCTCCAGCCAGCAGGGCATCCTGCTTTCTGTGGTGTTTCTAACACCTCTCCTTGATAACAATCCCTCCCCAGTAATCTGCTCCAGCCTTTTAAACCACCCTCCATACTTGGAAGGCTTCCTTGAAATTTGATCTTGTCCTACTCCTCAGGTAAATCATCACAAGGAGCCAAAGCAACCAGATTCTGACTTCAGTAAAAAGCCTTGATTTCAAGGAATTGTTCTGAACTGCAACTTGAGAATCTACATTCAAGTTCTCTAATTTCTGTCATAGTTCATGTCAAACAGGTTATGAGAGGCTTTTGTTTCTCCTACCTACTGCCCCGGTAAAATAAGATAAAAAACAATCTTTTGGAGTCTTGGCCTATAAGGGGAACAGTCGTCACCCTCACCAGGGCCTGGAGCTGAGCTGCCAGAGCTAAATCCCTGTGTGATTACCCACTGGGGAGTGACTTTGCCACCATCTTAAGGAATCAAATGATCCCATGAAACTTGTGGCTGCTATGTTTAGGAGGATTTAGAAGTGATTTTTCTTTCCCTCTCAGAGTTCAGTAGAAGGGCCCACCCCAAATCTGACCTCAGTTTGGAAGCAAGTGTCAATAGTTGTTCTTCTCCAGCATCCAGATGCAAAGGGCTTTGTTTTATTTCAACAGA
This sequence comes from Sialia sialis, assembly GCA_009812075.1. NCBI lineage: Eukaryota > Metazoa > Chordata > Aves > Passeriformes > Turdidae > Sialia > Sialia sialis. The sequence goes on along the minus strand of VRYO01000168.1, from coordinate 3,741,744 downwards.
ACAATGAGCCTGTTGACCTTGCCTAAACAGGGACCTAAACTCCCTGTTTGCCAGGCTCCCCCCACTCCTCCCTCCCCTGGTGACAGAGAGAACGAGCTGATGTGCTTACTTCTTCAGCTTTTTCCTCTTCTGTATCAGCAGGTCTTCATTGCATTGGAAGAGGAGGCTGTAGTGTGAGATGAAAACCCGGAGGCGCTGCACACACACCAGCAGCAGGTAGTAGTCAGGGTGCTCTTGCTCCGTGAACTTCAGGACATTCTGAGGCACAGAGGAGAGCAGGCTGTTTGGAGGCTGTCCTGCCCCTTTCTGGGGAGAAGGCACTATTAGAGCCATTGGTTAGGGCTCTGGAGTGCTCATGGCACTGCCCTGGGGGAGCTTCTCTAGGCACCATGAGTTTCTGAGGGACTGGGATGGGGCCTGTCTCCCAATAGTCCAGTTCAAATGCACAAGGAACCACTGTAATGTAATCATGGGATGTGTGGGTGATGCACTGATTGAGTTTAGTTTTGGGTGAATAAACCAATGTTTTGATTTTCTAGGGCTTGCTTTCTGTGTATTTGCCTTGTCTGAAATGTTTCAGTACAATTCAGATAAGCCTTCTGTGAACAGAACTCTTTTTATCAGCCATCTCTCTGTAGGACAGGTTGTTGGGCCCTAAGAGCCCTCTCAGATGTGTCCCATCTCTGGCCTCCTGTTTTCCCAGAGCAGCAGACAGCAGAGCCTTTGGCTTCCCAGGGAAAAAAAGCTGTTTCTGTCAGGTCAGTTGGAGAACGTGGAAAATATAATCAAGCCTCATGTGAAAAAGATGAAACTTAAACTTTAGTTAGCTGCTTTTTCTTTCAAAATATTTTTTTTCCTTCAAAGAACCCACTGGGCTTGTCAGGCCCAAATACCAGCTCTGAGTTAAAAGTCACCTAATGTGATAAGAGTTCAACAGCACAGTTTCCATCCTGGGGCCCTACCTGTAGATGAATAAGGTATTCAGGGATTCGCTGGACTATATGAAAGAACAGAATGTAGAGATCAGACTTGATTTCTTCTTCGACCTGAAACAGAGAAAGCGACTTAAGAATCTTTTCCACCCATAAAACACATCTCCTTCCAGATGGTTCTGTGGTTTTATGAATAGTTATGCTGTAAGGAGCTACAACAGCACACAGGGGCACACCAGGCATTTGGGTTGGGGATTTTCTACAAGGGACAGCCTAATTAATTAGGGGGGCATGTGGAAAGCACACTAGTTAAGTTCCAGTGAAACCCCTAGAAGACCCTGTTGTTCAGAATGAAGTTCTTAGTTTAGGCTCAAATTAATGGAACAAAATGAGATTGACTTCTAAATTAAAATGTCTCAGAAGCAAGCAAATGTGGTTCAGTTATTGCACTTTAAACTACCTTTATATTTAACTTCCCAAGTTTAAACCAAAAATACAGGACCAAATAGCTGAAGCTGAAAGTGAAGACTCTTTTCTCTATGAAGAACTTGAGCGCTCTGTTTGGATGAGTCCTCCATTTTCCAGGAGACTGTTCCTGGAAAAGGTCTGCATAGCATGCACATAGGCAAGCTTTTGGGAGGTTTAATCTGAGACATTGCTTCATGGCACAGCAGAAAAACAGCTTTGCTTTCAGACAGTGAGGAAGGTGTTAAAGCTGCCTTTTGTAGGTGCCTGTCAGCCACAGCAACCTCCAGGAAACAGAACAAGTGGATTGGCAGGAGAGTCCAATCACAGGTGAGCATAACAGGAAGAGATCCAGGATTGCATGTTGCCATTACATGTCTGGGAAGCAGGCAGGAAGTTTACCTCCTTCAGGATCACCACGTGGATCAGAGAGATGCATTCTGGCAAGTCCCTCAGGTAAGCAACATAGTAGTCCAGAAAATTATTCTTACAAAAGAGAAAAAGAACAAAAAAACTTCACAGAGATTTTTGGTCACAGAGCCAGCCAAACTATTGATTTCCCACCATCACTCCTGGAAGATCAACAGAGCTGCTGTTTCACTGCTTAATGGCTTGGAACTTCTCAGGAACGTCTATTTTTTACAAACACATAAAATGTGTTCAGATGTTGAACACAGTGTGTAAAGCTTTACTGCAGGTGGAGAGGCAGTAAGAAGCTCTTCTTATCTAAGATTCTTAAAATTTATAAAGTATTAGATGAGTTTTTACACATCCTTGCTGCTCCAGGGCAACAAAAGTGGGCCTCTGCCTGCCCACCTGCTTGTCAGAACTCTGAGCAAGGTCTTTTGGGGCAGGGGAGCATCAGAACCACTCTCTTTTCACGCCCTCGCTGGAAACACAGCCATTCAAGCTGCCAAGGCTCATGTGTGGCTCCTGCAAGCAGGTCTAGGTCTCCTGTAATTTATGGAGCTGTGCTATAAGGCTGTTTGCCCACAGGTGGATCTTTCATTGGGATCCCTGAACAACAAAGAGGTCGCCATGCCCCAGGACTGTGCTCAAGGCAGCTTGCTGAAGGGTCTTACCCTTCAGGCCACAGTTGCACAGCACAGCCCCCCTGTTCAAGGTGTCTTGGCCCACCTATGCCTCAAAATGTTGACAAGATTCATGAAATGTTGAACAAAATCATGACAAGATTCTGATCTTTAACAAAATGATGAAGTCTTTAACATACCTCGTCATTTGTCAGCTTCAGGAAGATATCTCCTAGGATCCCTTGTCGTGGCCAGCTGAGGACTCGCTCCTGGAGAGCATGCAGTAAATCCACGTGCTGCTGCACCAGGAACCGCAGAGAGTTGGGGAAAAAGCTGAGAGAAGACCAAATCAGACTGGTTACACATAGCAAAACCTCATCCCTAGTAAGTGAATGCTGCTGAACTGGGCATTCCTGAGTGGTCAGCGCAGCCTTGCACATGTAAGACTGACTAGACCCATTATTACTGCTATAGCACAGGTGTTATTTACTCCTCTGTCTGGAGCCCTGGCTGCATCAGGAGTCCTGTTTTGGCTTCTGTGTACATGCAAGTACCCTGTCCAGCTGGCTATTAGTAAAGGGTTTTGAAAGTTCCTTAGGCTTTCCTAGCAATATAGCTGCAAGGGAGTAGCTGACCAGAATTAGCAGCACTAAAAAGCCCCAGGCAATGCTGCTGTGGCTGATGATGCAGGACCATGGTCCTCAGCCATTCCACTGAGAGCTTGGAGGAGAATTTCTCAGCTTTCTGTGTTGTCCCATTTGTCAGGCCCCTTCACCAGACAACCCACTGATGCAGAGCTGGTCAAAATGTACTTCTGCCTTTCTGCCACTTTACGTTGATCTCACCAGAATCAGAATGAAGATGGTGGACAAGATGCAAGGGACAGGCAGGAATGTCTTTAATGACTGCAAAAACCTCCCAGTGCCTCCTGTTTTCAACTAGAAATAAACTAATTGTTCAAAGATCTTGGTGTGGATGTAAGAAAAGTGTGTGAGGGGATAATGCAGAAGTAATATTGACCAAAGAAAACTCCCCAAAAGACAGAGAGCCCATTACATCAAATACCTTCTCTCTTTGGTGCTTCTTTTCACATCTGGCCCTTGCAGCGTGGCCTTGATCTTCAGGATTAGGGAAAGGTTGATGACATACTTCCTTTCTGACTCCAGCAGCTCAAGGGCGATGTTCTGCCTCTTGGCTTCCAGAAGATAATGGTTAAGTTTAAAAATAAGAAAATACTGACCTCAAAGACAGCTGCATGTTAGACTGATGAAGTGATCATGAAAGGAGAAACTTGTTTAAAAATTATATCAATGTCTCATCTTTTTGTGTCTTCTTTACCCAAAATGTAAAATTCCAGCCTGATGCTACAGCATGCCCCAGTTATGACTAGAGCCACAGTTTCCTAAGAAAGCTTTAAAGCAAGTGTGTTTTTCCCTATGAAATTTTTTCTATGAATAACCAAACAAGTAATCAAAGGCAAAACAACTCATTTCAGGGTTTCCCATCCTGAAGAATCCCTGCAGAATGAGAAGTTTTTCACCCACTTAAACAACTACACTGCTGCAATCCCATCAGTACTCTGAACCTGACAGGTCCTGGAAAGGAGAGGGGCTGTCCTGGCTACAGAGTGGTTCTGTCAGTCACACAGCCCAGCAAATACAAAGGCCAGAGGTCTTGGAGTGTGAGGCCCTCAGAGATTTCCCCCCTAGCAGCAGAAACTGGCCTGTGTGTCTCCCTCCGTGGATGCTGATCACCAGCTCTCATACAGCTTTGAGCCTCTCTAGCCAGAGTTTTCTACTCCTTACCAGCCAAAGAGGGTTCACATATTATATTGTCTGCTGAGCTGTATCTGCTTTGGCCCATGTCTTTCCCTCTCTCCGGTTGCTCTTTGGAAATGTATTCATCTCCCCAGTCCTTGGTGTCCTTGGGCTGCTTCCATACTGTTGATGGCAGATGCATTTTTGACTGCCCCTCTGTTGCCAGGGAAGGCTTGAGGCTCTCATCTGTCTCTATGGCTGCTCCTGCAATGACAAACGGGTCTATGGGCTCTGACATTTCAGCACTTTTCTGACAGGTTATGCTGGAGCAGGCAGATAAGCTGTGTTTCCATCCATTTGAAGTGCTGGAAGGTGAATTTGGAGCATTCATTGTGCTTCACAAGGGCTGTAGCCTTGTAGAGTTAATTTACAAAGGAAGTGCAGTTGGTGGGGTCTTCAGCAGAACAAGGTTTGCACTCTTCCTGCATTTATTTTCAAGCCAAATAAGATCCAAAATTAGACATATGTTAGAGAAGAAACACCATCTCTTCCCAAGTGGGAGAAGTGGTGCTCTCACTATTCGTTGTCACATCAGGAAGCCTCAACTCTTCCTTTCTGCAAAATCACTTAGAATCTAGGAAAGCAGCAACAGAAAGACTTTCTCTGCCAAATCCTTGGTACCTTCAGGGACACAGGTTTGCCCTCATATCTCAACTGCAAGTAGGGAAATGGAGGTACAGGGCAGAGTGAAAGACATCTCTGTGAAATGCTTTCCCTGAAAGCATTTCTTTAGTGCAGTAAAGCAAGCATGCTAACTGAATCATGGTCCTGCTGTCTTTTGATGTTTGGTATTTTCTTACCTGGGCCTGCTATGACTTTCACACCTCCTTCTCCCATGGGCATGATCCTGGTGTCAGATACTGTTGAAGAACAAAGGGAACTTTAGCAACAGAGGGCAACTGTAGAGCTTGCTTCTTCCTGCCAGGCCCTATCAGAGTTAAATCCTCCAGCCTTTCACAGTTTTGCTATGAAAACACCCATTTTCTCTCCAGTAGGGAGGATCTTTACTGCTATGCTCTTGTCACAGTCTGTGTTTCAGTGGCACTTTTAGGCAGATAATGTGGGGTCCCTGCTGTGCTCAGTGCTGTGTGACTGCAGAGGAATGTGAGCAATCTTGGCTTCTCCTGGCATGCAGGTGCATGTTGAATAGAAGGTGTTCCACACAGAGCAAAGAGGATGGAGACCTGACACAGAGACAGGCTGCCATTTTGAGTGTAAGGAGCTTATTAAAGAGCAGAGGGATGAGACTGAAAAGAAAGGAGCAGTGGGAAGTGGGTGAGAATGGTGGCTGTTCAAGAGGGATGTGAGGGAGAGGGCTAACATACCACCTCAGAGCACAGAGCAGAGGAGAGCCATGACTGGCAGGTTCTGAGCAAAACAGAGTAGAAAACAGCACATGGTTTTAATCTAATCTCTGCCTTCACTGACATTTTAAATTAATATGTCCTTATTATCTTCCTATCTGAACAGCAAGAGAGTGATAGACTAGTTTAGACCCCCAAACTTAATTATAGAATGAAAGGCTCTGGTCCATGACCTTTTCTTTGATTCCAGCTTCCAAGTGTTTGGCAGTTAACAGTATTTTCCTCATCAATGTGTGATCCTCCTTCCTGTGCCCTCCTCCCTCACACAGAAACAAAACAAGGATTTTTATCAAGAGCCCCCATATGGTTCTGTATCTGTGCCACTGGCACTACAGGAATGAAGATCCAGCCTGCATCCCTCTCCTTGGAGGAGGCAAAAAATGGCTGTTGGGACAGTGCTCTCAAAGAAAAAACTTCCTGAACCCAGGTTACCCCAGTGATCTTTTCCTGATTTTTTTTTTTTTTCCTGAGGAAGACACTGCATTTGTCTATTCTGTTTCCTACCTTTTTCATAAGTGACATTGTGTAAAAGACTTGTAAAATCTTCATTAATCAGCACAGGTTCTGGGAGGTTGATGGATCTAAATGGGCTACCCTGAAGAGGTGTTGGCACTGTCTGTGATCCGTGGTCATCCTTCTGTGCTCTTCTGCACAAACACAAAGAACAAGGTGTTGGAAAGTCTGAATGCTACAGGTGGAGCTCCTACGCTACATTTGGGGCCAACACTTCAGAAATAGGGCAACTAAGCAAGAGACCAGGAAAGGAGCTGGCTTTGATGGAATTGGCAATTCATGAACTGTGTTCTGGAAATAACTTCCAGTGGCTATAGGAGAAGGTTATTTCAGATCTATTCTTTTGCAGAGCATATTTCATCTAATTAAATAGCTTAATTAGTTGAGGGGCTAGCCTAGATTTGCAAAGTGTTTGCATCAAGGCAGCTGTATAGACTCCGTTTTCAGAAGACGGCTAATTAGGACTAAGCTGGACAGCCATTCATGACAGCATCAGTGCGGTCCAGCAGTGTGCAAACATGCTCTGACTCTGCTCAGAGGAGAAAAGACTAGTGATAGGAAAGCAGAGCATAACTGCACCACCAGGAGCCCATTGAGTCCTGTAAACTTGGAAGGGGAATTTGCAATGTTGTTGTCTGAATGGTGGAGGCTACTGACTTTCAACAGCCCCAGCATGTCATTAGTGGGTCTCTGTTCCTCCAAGCCCTGGTTCTCCAGGGAGCTTCCGGGGGCTGTTTTGCTGTTGGAATCACAGTGAAGTGTTAGCATTTTTCTTCTGACTTTGCTCTGTAGGGTGTGTGTCTAAAAGCTTGGGGTGGCTGAAGCATTTCTGATCATAATCAGGGTTGATACACATATCCAGCCAGGAGAAAAATTAAGAAATTATGCTATACAGAAAGGAACAAAATGGACACCACTGCTAATTAGCATTTTCAGCTCCCTGGAGTTTGGGCCCTTACTTAGCTTTCATTTTCCGTGATTCCCGCCGCTTCTCTTGCTGCAGCTGCTCAATTTTCTGTTGCATTTCCTCCTGCTTGGCACTGATTTCTTCAATCATTGACTTTGCATCGCTGAGCTCCTCCTGAGAAACAGGCAAAAGCACAGCATTCCCAGGGTGCCCATCAGCCCTATGTAGCACAGCTCTGAATGCTGGCTGGTGTGCACAAAAGGTGCTTCACGGTGCTGTGGGGAGAGGCTCTGTGATTAGACACTCTTCCTTTGCAAGTCCAGGATGTGTCATACAGGCCACGCACAATGTGGCACAATGTGGTGATCCTTAATTCTACAGGCCACTCACCCAAGCCAGTGTGGTGCCACATGATCAAGGCACTGGTGAGAGATGAGACTCAGGGCACCATCCACCACCAGTGGAAAGCACCAGGATGGCTCCTGCCCTTAATGGCATTTGAGGTGGGCCTTAGGGAGCACATTTCTCTCTGCAGTTTCCCAACATGTGTATTCACATGTTGCACTTGGTTCAGATCTCAGTGTGAGCACTCACTTGTATAAGCTTTTGACAATCAAGCCATGGATCTGCCCTTTTAGCCTGGTTTCCTAAGGAAATGAGGCCTTCCAAATCCTCCCTGTCCATCTTCCACCAAGCAGTTTCACCCAAGCCTTACTCAGATGTAGAGCTCTGATACATTAAGTTCCTGCAGGTTTCATGAATGTGAGCAGGATTGAGCAGAAATACTCAAGAGTTTCATGTAAACCAAAGGATTTTCCCCAGGCAAGGAGGTGGCTTCACTGGGAGCTCAGTGTTTGAATAGCCAACATGGGCATGAGGCAGAGGGAGAGCAGTCTTTGCCTCTTTTGTTGCTTACATAATTCTTTGTATCTGCATTTTAAATCCCCTTTTCTCCTGTGACAATGTCCTGGGTAACCATGTGTCTGGTTGCTCCGAGACCTAACCCATGTGCCCTTGCCATTTTTGCTGTCTCCCTTGCTCATCTGGCTCCAAGGGCTCCTTTTGCCTGGTGCCATCTGTCTCCCTGCCACAGGGTTAGTAATGGGCTTTTTCAGTAAGCAGCCCTCTTTAACTTCACAAGGTATTATTTACTCAGCAAAACCCCATGGGGAAAATTTGCAATAACAACAAAAAAAGAGTTCCTCTGCCTGCCTCGTCATCCACTTTCTGCATGGAGATGCTGGCTGGTCTAAAGTGTACATCAAGCCTTCTTGCTAGGCTGCCTCTCCAGCCCTTTGTCTTTATCCTCTTGGGCCAGATCAAACCAGGCAGCACTTCCTCCCAGCTATGTGGAAATGCAACTTCAAAAGGCTTTAGGGTTTTTTGTTAATTTGCTGCTCCCCAGTGGCTTTTGCTCCTGCAGGAAATGCAGGAGGCCTGACCCAGGGAGAGCTCTGGGACAGTGGCCCAGCAGTAGCCTATGAACAGCCATAAACCCATGGCATGTGCAGCCCATGTAACTCTCAGCACTGCCCCATGGCCAGTTAAGAAGGCTAACTAGGCCAGAATATGGGTTACTTTTGAGTTGGAGCAGTCTGGGAGACCCAAATCCAAAGGAAGTACCCTAAGTGTACTTGTAATTGTATCAAAACAATTGCCCGCTCCTCTTTGCAAAATGTATTGATGGAGGCAGGGAAGTGCTTCTCTTTGCCACACAAGCTCACATGGAATGTATGCAGCCTCTCCACAGGTCGCACTCTTACCTTGAACGTGTTGAGGGAATTCTTCATCTCAGCCACCTTCTCTTCCATGGCACAGCGGCAGCTCTTGACCTTCTCTTCCAGGGCATACTCTCCATGCTGGATGCGTGACAGCTCCTGCATTGCTTCTGTGAAACCCGCCTTCAGCTCAGAGGCCAGTGCCTGCAACTACAGCAACCACAAACATGGTGGGTTCAGTCCCTCCTCCCAGGCTCAGGTGTTTGTGTCCCCGAGGGTCACAAGGCTCACAAAGGCTCAGTGTAACCCATCCTGTAAGGTGCTGTTCTCTTTCTCCTCCTCCTTTCATGGCTAGGAAACATGGGGAGAGGTTTGGCCCCTGCTACAGCCTCAGTACAGAGTAGGAGGTGTTTGTCTTGGGCAATTAATGTACCCCTTTTTTATACTTTTTTAAAAAATGTTTTGGGATTTTTCCAAGCTCCCTGGCAGTTTGCAGCCTGTCAGACTGTAGTAGGAGGGGACAGTCTGAAATATGCCAAAAAAGTTTGCAATAACAGCAGCCAGATTATTAATCTCCAAAGCAGCTGAGCAATCATGAATGTGTCTGGTTTTGAGCAAGTCCTCCTCCCACATGTGCTCGTGGGGCTGGTACTCTCCCCACACAGGTCTAACCCCTCACTCTCCAAGGCCTGTGGAGAAGCTCTGTCCTTTGCCACAGGCCCTTTCCATGGAAGGAGGCAGCTCTAACTTGTGCTGGGGAGGGAACAGGAGGTTTTCCCCTAGCATACAGTGACACTGTGCCCACTCCCTCTACTTTCTGTCCCTAGAGGCCCTAGTGCTGCTGGAAGAGCTCACTACCTAAGCTGGAGGCAGCCAGTGATAGCTGGGTGAAGCAAGAGATGGACTGGGGCAAGCCAAGCTGGCAGAGAAGCAGACAAGGCAGGTGTGGAGGTGGGCAGTGAGGGGGGATCAGCAGCTGGCGGAGGGCTAAGCAGGGAGCACCCTCTTGGGAGCAGCTCGGGATGGTGACCCTGGGCTCTGCCACCACTGCTGGGAGCGAGACGCTTGTCCTGCCTGCACAAAGCCCACAGCAAGGTCGCGGCCCAAGGCGCTTTGCACAGAGGTTTTTACCTTTACCACAGAAATTCGGCCTAACATCTGGTTATAAACTGAGTCCAAAACAGGAGCACTGGTGGTAAGCGGAGAGCCACCCCGGGAACTCAGGCGCTTGAGTCCTGCAAATGGAGCAGAGACGGCTTCCGATACCTCGGGGCAATGGCATGCACCAGCCTCCTCTGGTCAAGACTGGCAGTGTCTTTACAGAGGATGTCTGCCTGCCATCCCCGCTCCTACCCCAGCGCTCACCCCACAGCCCCCACTCTGATCTGGCTGGGCACACATTTCCAGAGTGCCTGGGTAGCAGGAGCAGGACTGACAGGAACCACAGGCACTGGGACAGTACAGAGGGGAGCAGGAGGCTGAGGACATCTTCCCTTATCAGGATAACAACCCTGAGTCCCCAAGCCAGCTGGAGCTCCAGATCCTTGGCACAACCCTTTCCCCCACCCCTCCTGGTCACAGTGTCACCCTGTGACCTCTGAACGTAGCCTGAAGGGTTAGAGAGGCTGCTTAGGGCAGACAACAACCACACTGCTTCTGACATCTCAGCCCAAATGGTCGTGGCATCATCAGACATCCTAACATATGTGCCTGGAGAAGGGGGAGGAGGGGTTATAAAGTACTGTGACTGTACAAAATATTAATATTCCCATCCCTGCTCACAGGTCCTTGACACATTTGTCCTCTGAGCTGATATGACCAAGGCACAGTCTGTCTGCCAACCTGCATCAGGGCTGGGCATCACACAGTGCCCTCCAAGTGAAAAGGGTTGATTTGCTAGATCAGTCCCTTCCAACTGGAATATGCTGTTCCATTCTAATCTACACTATCCATTTTAGAGATCTGCTTCAGGATGGAGATATCACAGCCCCAAGTCTTGCTGGCAGTGGAGCAATCCTGGTGCTGGCCCTGGAGATAACATGGTCTGGGGAGAATCAGCTGAAAATGAAATGTTTCTGCCCTCAAGCCTGCCATCTCCTCCTCAGATGCTTCCAGAAAGGGAGTAAACACAGATCCTTTGAAGGGTATAGGGATGGGAATCATTACTGGGGTTGAGTTTTCAGAGTAAGAAACTGCAAGGCATTAGCAAAAATGGACCACTGTAGAGACTTTGGTGTCCATGTGCACTGAAACACATGAAAGCAGAACTCAGCCAACAAAAGGAAAGATTTGGATTAGAGGCTGTACAAAATATCCTCTGCATCTAAGAGCAAAGAGTGACCTATTATTTTGGGATTTGCTGTTGGCTAATCTCTGCTTTTGTGGTGACAGTGCTAGCTTATTTGTGTGTCCATCTCAGTGCTCCAGAGCCCAGCCTGAGTCTGTCCTGCCCCATATATCCTTCCTCAGCCCCATGCAGCTTGCAGTGGCTGTTTCAGACACTGAAATGCATCCTTGTGTTGCTGCTTGAGGGATGAATGCAGCCAGAAATGCCAACCAGCCACAGAGCTTGTATGATGGAACAAGAAGTGCTGAAACACTGAGCAGGTCAGAAGAGGAATTACATTCTTGTTGCATTGGATGCAGGGTTGATCCAAAATAAGTGAAGTGGTACAGAACAGTATGTTATCTTTAAACTCTTGCCAAGCATGGTGTGTAGCTATGGATTTTAGTTTGAGCTCGTTTCTAAAAGCAAGCTGTCGGAAAAAAACATCCTTTAAATCCCATAAACTGTTAAAACAAATGGAAGCCATTGAAGTATCAGGCCCTGCCCATGTCTTGCCCAAGTTACAGGGCTCTGTCTTCACAGGGATAGTATATGCCTGCAGGACCAGAGAGGTACTTCACAGGTTTGTGACCCTCTGGAAAGCTCAAATCAGCTCTGTGTTTCTCAAGTTTCTAAGTGCTACACTTACCAAAAAAGACATACTTGTAATACAGCAACAGTTAATCTGTAATGTGTTGTCCCAGCTCACTTGTTCATGGGAGTAAAGATGTACTTTAACACTTAAGTTGTGGAACTTAAGAAACAATAACTTAAACTGAACTAATGCCTAGAGGATAAATGAATCTGCACAGTCATAGAGAGTCCTTCGAACCTGTCCAAGAACTGGACCAAAAACAGCATTTAGGCACTTAAATAATTTAGTACCAGGTATAGATTTCAGAGCCCATCTGCCTTTGGAGTGTGGCCCTCAAACCTGACAAAGCAAAGCAGTGAGGCATCCAGTGCCATGTGTCTGTGGTAGGTTATGTCTTTCTTGGGCCCCATGACTCCTATTTCACCTATTGCCATGATGTTTTTCAGTGGGGAAAAACCATGCTGTTCACAAGGGGTGCACAGGACTGATGGCTGCTTCCCAGACCCGAGGCAGCAAAATTGCAGTCTCCCCCCTCTCTCTTAGTGGGTGCCAGCAATTTGAGACGTTTGTAAAAGATAACAACTGTCCTTGCAGCCTTAAAATTTGTTCAGGCTTTGAGGCAGCCCAGGGAAGATGGTTGTGCACAGCAGATGGGAATGGTTTATGGAAGGAAGGAGTGGGATGGAAAGAGGGCAGCAGAGCCTTGGTGAGCTGGATCACTGTCCTGGCTGCCCCTAAAAGGATGAGAGGGAGCCCTTGTTTCTCTGAGTAGCTGTGTCCCCACAGGTTTCCCCCAGCACTGGCCAGGCTGTCCAGAGCTCTGTCTCCACAGGGATGGCCATTTGCATCTGCCATCCTTGGCAGCTGCCTAAGTCCTTACACTAGAACAGGACCTGAGCTGAGCACTAGAACACGGGATCTGCTGTCTGGGACCTTGAGCTGAAGGCTGTCAAAACCAGTAGAATACATGCTCATGATAAAGAAATACTGCACAGAACAATTCTGCTATTATAAATATATCCTTGAAAAGAGCAAAACCTTCTGTGGCCATGAAGGAGTACTGTCTGTGGTGCTTCCCCCAGCTTATCTACTGTCCATCACTGCACATCTTTTGGGGCTGGTCTGAACAAATAAATAAACTTTGTGTCTCTCAAAAGAGGGCTGCCTGAGGACACTGCTTGAAACCAATCTGGCACAAAGTCCAGCATTTGACACAAGCCCTGGATCTGATTTTTCTGAGTTGCATGACACATGCTTTTACCAGGAAACAACTAATTTTTAGAACAGCTGCTAACTCCTGTGCTTAAGGGCAGCACTCCTACAGCCAAGCATTAGGAAGGCTTGCAGTGCCTCATAGCAGGAAAGCAGCAGAGCTGCAGCAATTTACAGTGGTAAAGAAGCTGGTCCTAGGAGTATATCCAGCATATATATTCCTAGGCAAGGATGGTAGGAGTACAGTCAGAGCAGCAGAGTAAGTACAGAAGAGAACAGTGAAGGTGCTTAAAGTGGGCTGCAAGTACTCATCATCCCTTGTTCCACATCTGTGCAGACCCTTTTGGTAACTGCATTGTCCACAGGGCCTTTGCTGAAGCAAAAGGGAAGAGCCAGCTGGGGAGTGACATTTAAGGATTCATTAAGGTACCCACGTGTCAGCTGGAATGCAATGTGTGTGCATGGTGTTTCCAGCACATGATCCCACATGTATGTTGGATCCACTGTGCTGGGCCCTTGGAGCTGTCTGGATGGGAAAAGAGGATGAGATGACAGAAGTGCTGGGCAGTTCATGGAAAGCAGTGCCTTCTCCACTTGCCATGGTGCACTTGCAAGCAATTACGGACATTAGTGTTGCAATGGAGACAAGGTCTCAAAAAGTCTGGATTTCCACTTCAGGAGGATGTTTCCTCTCTCAGATTATGGTTCCATATTGAACCAGACCAGGGATTAAAGTGCTTAAAACTCTGTCACATTTCCTGCAGACTGGAAATGCATAGGAAACATCACTGTGGAAAGGCTGAAACTGCATCTTACAGGACAGATACTCCCCGGGCTGTGGCAACAGACAACCTTACAGCATCTGTGGTGTGCAATTGCAGCAAAAATGTTAGCCCAAAGACAGGGCACAGAGCTCAGGAGGAACTGATCACCAGGGTTTCCAAGCTTCTGGCTGGGAGGCCAGACAAAGACATGCAGAAAGACTCAACATACTCTGGCTGCTCTGGATTATCAGGCAAGAGCACCCCATGGTCAGAGGAGCTGGGAGGGTGCCAGGATAACCCAAAGCCCCACAGAAAACTTGGGCCCCTGCTGCATAAGACACTCCTACCCCATGTCAGTCAACAGATCCTTGCTTCAGTTCATCAGGTTTGCTGAAAGCTCATCAAAGCTCAGTCAAGAAATCGCCCCCCAGCCCAGTGAATGGACATTCTCTAACTGGGGCTAATGATGTCAGTTGCTTAATTAGCTGAGCTCACAAATCATCTGTCTAAATACAACTGGTTGTGAGCAGAGAAATTTTAATGATAAGTCTTTTCAGATGAGGCCCAAGATGTGTAATATTTATTCATACAGTGTGCACGTTTTGGTTGCCATGTTCCTTGTAAATGCCTACATTTTTCCTTCAGCTTAATTTAGCTTTTTAACTACTGTTTATATAGTAACTCTTTAAACTCTTGGAGTTATTTAGGGCATTTTGCTCATCTTTACCTGGGAAATCTGTGTTGCAGGGGTACTCACAGGCACACTTTCAGTCCCTCCTGTGGGAATAAAGAACTTCAGTCAATTAAAATGACTTATAATGGCTGCTATAAATAACTGGAACAAAGGGTTTGAAGTCCCTCTTGAGGAACAAATCAGTTTTAAAGGACTCAAGTCTCACTTTAGGAGGTCTGAACACCATATCATTTGTAAAATTATCTGCAATTATAAAATAGGAATGACTCACCTAAATTCAGATGTTAAATTCACCTTATTTTCTGTCCTATGTCTGGTCAGAGTTGATCCATGCAAGGAAGTGAGAAAGCTTCTAAGTTTAATTAGGACTAAATTTCTCTCTGTCAAGTTTAGTTCTGTGTACCAGCCTTAGGTAACAAGAGTTTATTTGTCCTAAAGCATTACTGATCTGTTTCTCTACTGAAACAGTCAATTTAATCCTCTACTATATCTGTACAGATTTCTAGAATCTCGACAAAAGGCAAAATACCTTTTCTGTATATTTTAAATTATATTAAAAAATACATTATATTTTGCAGTCCAAGCAATAATCATGTCTTTTCTCACCTCCCAGAATTACACCTTGTCATTGGTTTCATCATTCCTGGGGGTTTGTGGTATCCCACGTGATCTTGTACAACTTAACATTGCTGAAACAGCCTTAGCTGATGGAGGAGTTTATATCTGTTTTGCAGAAGTATTTTGGACACTGCAGAGACATTATCTCTAGGCATTAATTCTGTAATCTTGGAATCATTTGAATTGGAAGGGACCTTTTTAAGATCATGAAGTCCAATTGTCTTGTTCAGAAATCTTCAGTTGTCCAACAGAAATCACCACTGGCTGTGCTGCCGTTGCACTTTGAAGGAATTGCAGTCCCATGGCCCTCGTGTTATTCCCTCCATCAGGCTCCCTGGCTGGAGCACACTCCCAGAAAACACCATGCTACTCTGTTCCTCATCTGGATTGCCTCCCCTTGGGAATGCCACTTCACAAGATGGGTTTTCTCTTGCCTCCAAGGATTTGCCTCACTCATCTCTGCTGTTAAGTCACAGATATGACCAGTAACCCCGTGCCCAACTCGAGGGGAAGCCAATCTCCTTTCCATGCTGGCTGCAGATGCTTGGTGCTTTTCCAACCTGGGCCTTTAAGACCACAGAAATTCAGTCCCGCAGAGGCTGGAAATGCATGCAGGGAGGACTCTGCACAGTCAGCCAGTGGAAAGTTGAAGCCTGGAAGTCAGAGTATACCAGGCATAGCTCCAATCTGATTTCTTTACCCCTGAGGGGGAATGTGGGTTACCAGCAAGGACACCTATGAAATGGCCCTGTTTTGGTCTCTAGGATTTGTCCTGATTCAGAGGAACTTGAGCAAATTCTCCAATGACTTGCAGAAGGGAGAGGCAGAGTCTGTGCTCCTCTCTGCCCATATGCCACTTCCTGCCTGGGCTAGTGGTTCCCTCAGCTGTGGGGCTGAGTAGCTGGGTCAGACACTGACCCTCTGGGGAATATCCTCTCATGATTCCTCCTAGGGAAAACAAGAAGCAGCAGGCCAGTTGGGAGAAGTAACTATGACTCCAAACTGCCAGCTGTTTGGGGTCAGAACTCATCAGCCAGCCTGCACCAAGTGCCACATTTCAACTTTTAAATTACAGGTTGTTTTCATCTTCAGCTTTTGTCTTTCTGCTTCTTTTTTTCCAGATTTTCTCTGCAACCACAGGAACTGACCTTTAGCCTGAACCTTCCTCATGATGTCTGGAGCTGAGGCTGTGTGTACAGTAACTCTCCTGAATCATGGAAACTGAGCCCGATGCAGTTGTGTTGGGCTCTTGCTGTGGGATAGTAAGGACTGACTCAAAGAGAGCAAGAGAACATGTTTCTGAAGTAATAGCACAACACAAACCAGGTGCTGGAAGGACAAGGAGATGCTGTTTTTACAACATGAGTGGATGTATTGAATGCTGAGCTCTGTGAAGGACTGGAGGTATCAGGTAGAAGCATAGCACAGGAAGGAACAGCCTCCTCAAATTTTCTTTGAGTGTCTTTCAATCTGATACATAACACAGAGGGCCTGACCCATGTCCTGCAAAAATCTGTAGGGGGTCTTTCATTTGGATTTCATTGTGGATCAGTGTGTAATATCCTTAGATATACCAAAAGTGAGGAACTGCTCCTGAGCAAGACCAGAACTGGGGAAAGGATCACTGCTACTGTGATTTACCTCCCACCTTTGCCTTGAGCACTCTCTGAAAAAACCCAGTCAAAACCAAGATCATTTCTATAAAGTCACTGCAAAGAGCTGAAGCAGAGGAGGCTCGTGGGAAACAAGGCATTTCATGGTTATCTCTCAGTTTCTGCGGTGAACACCTGCAGCCCATGAGGGCATACCAATTAATTGGAAAAAATCCCTGAGTTAATTTCCTTTCCAGCCTGCTGTAGTGTAAGGGCCTAGGTAGAGAGACCTAATTCCATCAAATTGGAATAATCATAATAATAACAGGGACATTAACTTTTCTGTTAACTATGCCATGAATAGTGGCATCACCAAACATCTTTTAAGAGGCAAAGAGGTGCTCCAGTCTCTCTCCTGAGCTGACGACTGTGGACATTCCTAGAGCTGCTCCCCCTGCTCATAGTTCCAAGAGCTCCTCACCATATGGACACAGTGCCCCTGAGGTGGCAAGGCAAAGCACAATGCAAGGCGTTTTAGGGGTGGAAAGCAAGTACCACATTCCTGTGAAATAAGTCAGTAGCCACTAAAACCCTGGATCTGAGCTTTGCAGACTTTCTAGAATGCAGCCAACCTTAGCAAGGACTGATTGCATGCAAGCAATGTGGCCTGGATATATCTTGGTGCTTGCAAGATTGGGATTGGTGCAGTTATCTGGGTTGTGGCACTGATATGAACAAGAACCTCTCTTACAAAGCACATGGGGGAGGGAAGCAGATCCTCATCACAGCACTCTCATGTAAAACACCACTTTGGACAGTCAGAAGTCTCTCTACATCCTAAGAGAGAAGTGGGGCACGAGGCAAGAAAAGGAATGACTTTCCACACTGGACATTACATATGCCACAGCAGTATTTTCCAGAGAGGAGGGGAGATGGTTCTAAGATAAGACAAAAACATCAACCCCCAGATATTTCTAAGAAACTGAAGGTACTGACCATTTGCCCACAACTGCCATGGCTGAGAGGTGCTCTCAGGGGCCTGGCTGGTAGCCAGCAGACAGGTCCTATGACAGCACATTTCTCTCTTGCTGTCTTTCATACTAGCAAGAAGTGAAATAAGAGGATGCTTTACCTTCGTGTTTGTTTGTGTCCATGGCTGCTATGGGCTGTGCGTCCTCGCAGGGACTCCTGTCCTCACTCTGGAGGGCTCTGGCTGGTCACTGGGAACATCCCATGGCTTAGAGCTGCCCACATGTGAGCCCTGGGGTGGGTCAGCTCATCTGAACCCTGAGTGCAGAAAGATGCAGAAAGGGTTTATTGAGCAGAGCTGCTCCAAGTTCAGACAACAGAGAAAGAGGAGGGATTTGAGAATGAAGCATCCTAAAGATCTGTTTGTGTTCCAGTGCCTCCACAGAGTGGATGCTGGTACAAACTCTTCCCTCCCAGCCCATGGACAAGTGTCTAAAATATTCTATATAATCCCATAGAGACTGTTTTCTCAGCAAGATACTTCCTGTATGAACACTGAATCAAAATATGCTGTAGTTTGAACAGCACATGAACATCAGGCATGGGTGTTCTGCATCAAAGAGCCAGCTTTTTGCTACGCAACCTGTCACCCAAGATGTGCTTCAGACCTGTGTTTGGGCCACAGAAGTGCTGCTGCACAATTCTGCCTACGCTTTAGAAGGCACTTGTATGGCTATACCTGCTTTCTCTGTCCATTGCCTCCCTGACTGGGAGACATAGGAGTGCTGCAAGGCACTTTGATGTGCACAAGTGTGTGCCACTAGGAACAACAGGGAGCCAGGGACTACAGGGCATGATGCTGGGCCCAAGCCAATCCTGTGGTAAAGCATCTCATCACTAACCTCGCATTGGGATTAGGACCCTGATGCCTGATTAATGACATGAGCAGAGACACAGAAAAATGGATTGTACCAGCTCATACTTCTCTTATCAACATGGGCTCTGCCCCACATCCACACTTCCCCTTCCCAGGGTTTGATTCAAATCTGCCTTTGTCCATCCTTACTAGGAAACCAGATGTGATTTAGGACTCTAGAATAACTTCCTACCTCCATTCCTGTTGATCACAGCTATGCAGAAGGCTGATGTGAGTCTTCCTTGGCTTTGCTAATGGGACTAGAGTGGCCAACTTAATTATGGCACAGCTCTGCCAAGGTGGTCCAGAGAAGTCTGGGGTGATGTGTTCAAGGAAGCAGGCACAGAAGAAAGGCAGATAGCATAAAATAGATGGGAGAACTGCAAAATATGCAGGAGTCCCGTGTGGCTACTGGAAATCAGAGCAGAAGCAGGTACTTCTGGTGCAGTCAGGAGTGTAGCTTTGGGCCCCACACATTAAACCTGAGAGCTTTTGAGTGTGGAATTCCCAGGACATGAGGGTGGTGGCACTATAAGTGCCACAGAATACCCAGCTGGCCTCTTGCTGGAGGGTAGGGTGTGGACTGAAAGGCTTCCAGCTGGAGGGATTTGGGGATAAGCATCATTTTAGGATTGAGGGTTAATGAAAAGATAGTTATTTGTAAGAGAGATGTTTATAAGGTATCTTGCTAAGAAGTTCCACTGATTTCTCAGGGCAGAGGATCCCTTGGTGAGGAATGTGGAAAACCTGAGCAAAGGTGGAGGGACCTACTTTGAAGTGGGCTTGGTACAAATAAGCTGGAAAAACTTCCACAGTGAGAGAAATCTTAAGAGTTTGTTACATCTGGTTTTGTATCAGCTGGTAGTACAGCAGTTCTGAAGACTCTTAGAGTCATTTCAGAGTTTAGATGAGCAGTTATTTGACTCAAAGCAGGGCTAACCCCAAAGCTAGACCAGGTTATTCAGGGCCACACCTAGTCAAGGTCTAATTATGTCCAAGACTAGAGAATTCTCAACCTTTCTGTGCCTGCATACTGGGGCTATACTGCTCCTATGAGGAAGAATTTTTTCCTTATGGCCAATCAAGGTTTCTTTTGTTGGAGTTTGTGCCCATGGCCATTTGTGCTTTCATTGTGTCAGTGAGAAAAGCCTGGCTGTCTGGACTACAACCCCTATTAAGTAAGTAGTTGCAGATGGCTGAAGTCTCACAGCCTTCCTTTCCCCAAGCTGGACAAACCCAACTGACTCAGCCTCTCACTCTGTGCTCTGTGCAGCAAAAAAAAAAAAAATAAAAAAAAAAAATCTATTTTTTTCTGGTATTAGGTATTCCAGAGAATGACAAGAATGTGAGTTGTTTTGAAAGTAGCTAAATCTCCCCAGAAGTTTTAAGGACAATGTATTTAAGTGTGTGTCTCTGAGCAAAATAGACTTATAAATTCAACTTCAGTAGCAAAGTTGTTAAAACTTTGCTCCCAATTTAAATTAGTCAGCACCATAGAAAATTCCAGAGACTTTTGTTATTGGACTGTTGAACTAGGACTAGTGTGCTTAACAGAGAACTGGTTTTAAAATTCAGCACTGCTTTTGCAATGCTTGGAGAAGAGGAACAAGTAGGAAAGACAAAACAGATATGAAAGAAACATGAACCTCCTCTGTTTTCACTGAAAACAAAGAAAACAGCATTTTTCTGGGAATTAATTAATTTCCTTTTAGCATATTTTTGCCTATTCTATTAAGGACATGTTTAAGCACAGTCTGTGTCCTCTGCAGAGCTCAGGAGTGAGTCTTTGAAACTGGGACACTGGGGATGCCACCATCCCCTCCTGCTCCAGGCAAGCCAGGAGTTTTACTACCTGACTGTGCTGCAAAGTAGGTTGACCTTGGTTAAGTGGGTCCAGAAAATCTTACCTGTTTTACCAGAGCAACTGTCTTTGTGTGTCCTCTATCTGTAGCCTGCAATTTCCTGAGTTACTGCTTGGTTCCTTGTTACATTAAATAATTGGCTACTTTCCAGAAATTAGGGCTCACTGCTGTACTCGGTGAATATGTAACATTGCTTCTCTATCCCTGGTTCTTCTGAATTGCTAAATGTAAGGAACAAAACTAATCAGTCCTTCCTCATCACTGGAAGAGAACATGAACCTTGCCCTGGTTTGGAGTGAAGGTTCGTCCTCTGTTCCCAGCAGCTGTGGGTGGGGAAACTGTTAACACTGTCCTCACCAGGATTTCAGGGAGCCTGAGCTGCCTGAACAGTGTCTGGCTTGTGCCTAAAGGGTGCAAAGATGGGTCGGAAAATAGGATTGGTATTTGGCTCTAAGACGCTGGATGTGGGATGCTTGGTCAAATCATGCCTCTGCTGGCAGTGGACAAGTCCTAAACTCACAGCAGACTCCAGATGAGCAGGAGCCCTTGTGTGGCTCCAGTTCAACTTCCTGCTCAAATCAAGAGTAATGCCAAACTTCCTCAGGACTCTGTCCAGCTCAAGTCTGGATATTTCCCTTCCTGGAGGCTTTACAGCCACTCTAGGCCCTCCAGTACCTTGAAAAAGAATATTTTTTCTTACATCCAGTCAGGGTTTTACTTAGCTGCAGCTTGTACCCACTGTCTTTCACTGTGCACCTTCTGCACTCCATCTTCTTTACAGCCCCTCTGAGGCAGTTAAAAGCTGGAGAAGATTCTCCCCTTCATGTTTTTGTCTCAGTTCTGAGCAAGTCCCTCCCTGTATACCCATACATGAATCCATGTGCACATCAGCAGCAAGTGCAAACCCTTCATGAAGCTCCTTTCCTAAACTACTACCAGGCCTTCACCTGGTGGAGGTGGCAAATCCAAGGTTTGCCTGACATGCCAGCCCACCACAGGGTAGTTCCCTCATCCACAAGATGTTATTGTTCCTCTGCAAGCTCCCCACTGGCCAGGCTCTGTACCCAGTCACATGTAGCCATTCCCAGGCTGTCTTGGCCTGCCATTCAAGCCCAAGTTCCCTGCCTTAAGGACAAGAAATGACAAAGTACTTGTTTCTTTAGAGCTGAGCACTAAAACTCGTTTACACTCCTGCAGCTCTCATCTGGTCACAATAATACCTCCAGAGCAAAGCCCAGAGAATAATCTGAAACTGTTAAAGCCACCAGATTCCTCCATCATGGCAAAAAGATGTATTTTCCCCTTTTGGCTCCCCTCCAGCAGCCAAATCTGCTGGAACCAAAGAATCTCTGCTGTTAGTGATTGCTATGCTGCTGTCCACTCGTGACCAGCAAAGAATCCTGCCCTGGTGCCTTGCATGAGCAGCTGGCACTGCAGCCTCTCCCTCCCAGTACAGCAACCAACCCGTTAAGAGAGCCTGGGCCAGCTCCCACTTTCATGAGATCCCCGAGGGAGAAGGGAGGGAGGGAGGGATGGATGGATGGATGGATGGATGGATGGATGGATGGATGGATGCAGTCCCAGTGAGTTGTGCCCTTGAGGCAGCACAGGAGTGGGGTTCCTGCACAAAGCCATGGTGCAGAGAGGGGAGGCAGGTACTGCAGCCTGAACTGCATCTGTGTGACCATGCTCCCACTCCCAGTGCTCCCCCCACATGGAATGGCAGCTGTGGGAGAGAATCAGCCTTGCAGAGGATCACAGGTCAAAAAGACTGAGAGACTACACCAAGCTTCAGCATGCAAGCAGGCAGGTTCAGTAAAGCATTCACAGCCTAGCCTTGGAGCAGAACTGTTACTATTTGTCTGGCTTCCTGTCCCATTTGCTTCTGAAATCATGACATGGTAACAGTGCAGGGGAATCCATGTGCACTTTTGCTGCTTCAGTTGTTAGGCATCCACAGTTTTCCTAAATAAATGTTTGGGATCTTCCTGTCTCAATGCTGCTGGCTGAGATTGCTGGTTGTTTTATATATCCCACCTGGAGAACAACCCCCAGTCCTCTAAAGAGAACAAAAAATCAGTTATTTACTCTCATCACTCTTGCACTTAGTCTCCAACTAACTCTAATGCAGTTGTCATCCAAATAAGTCAATTCAATATCATACTTCCATTTAGCTTGTAAATGGTGAGAGAAAAAAAAAAAGGCCTTTTAAAACTGTTTCAGAGACCTCACTATATATGCAGCCTAACAAGATTACCCAGCACACTAAGCTAGATCTCCATTCAGAATCTTAGAAGAAATCAGCTGAAAATAACTGTGGGCACTGAAGATACAAAACACTTTAAATATAATTTTATGAGCTGAACATACAGTATGATTAGTTATGGTTTTAGCTTTTTCCAATAATATGAAAAATGGCATAATTAACCCCACACTTCATCCCAAGCCGAGCACATTTTAAACTTACCCCAGGCTAGTTGAAGATCCTTCAGCACTGGCGGTTGCTAGAGTTGGGAATTAGCACTGTGCAAGAAAGGAGAGAGAGAGAGAGAGAGAGAGAGAGAGAGGAGAGCAATGGAGGCTTGACATTTCCCAGGATGGGACTGTCACATGCTAATCACTGATTTGAAATGCAAGCATAACAAAAGCCTTCTAATTATATAATCTCTTCAGGTCACATCCTCGTGTGCCCATGCAAAAACCAGGACTGTGCACTTGGAAGAAGGCGATGCAGACTTTCTGACTTTTTAATTAGCATAGCACAGGGCTGGGGAGGGAGGGTGAGGAGCCCTGAGAAGTGAAGGCAGCAGGGGCCATGTGGGGCCATGTGCTGGTCGTGCTGCTTTGCCAGGCTCAGAAGACCTTAAGTACCTCCTGCAGCATCCAAAAAAGACCACCTCTAGCTGGGGACAGGGAAATGGGACCAACTCCTCCCTGCCTGCTGACACTCTGGCTTTCCTAGGGATGCCAGGGCCAAGAAGGCACAGGGGCCAAGGGCAAGGTTGCCAAAGTAGCCATGGCAGAGGAGCAGCAACAACCAGGACTTTAGTATTTTCTGTTTCTTGCTACAAGATGAAAACTTTTGAGTAAAAGCATATAAGGGCTTGGATGGTGGGGAGGAGCAGCCCTTCACATCTGCTCCATTTCTTCCCTAAGGAGCATCAGCCCTTCATTGGAGGGCTCTTTGCTCCAAAGGGCCGCAAGAAAGCATATGGAGAATGCAATTAACCCAAGGGCAGGGCTGTCAGGGCAATCCTTAGGCCAGTCCACCGAATTACTCTGAAGCATAAGAACAGGGAGATGCAAAGGGGGAGATACAGTAACAAAAGGCAGAATAATTTCTCCCTGAAACACAAAGATGTGCTTCGAAGATACCCTCCAGGCAGAAAACCTGAAATGTGAAACTGCACACCCTAAATCAGTATAATTGCTGTGCAGCATAGATAAATGTGGAGCCTAGCAAAGAAGCTGAAAGGATAGGCTCCTAAATTAACAGAAGCTCTCTGGAAGACGCTACTACCTCTGAAATTAAGGACTAGGGACAGAGGACACAGTATTTCTTTTTTTTGTTTGCTTGTTTTTGTTGGTTTGTTTGTTTGTCTTTTGTGTTTTTGTTTTGTTTGTTGTTTTTTGAGCTGCCTATTTCAGAAGCAAAATCCAAGAAAATTGAACAAAATCAACTGTTCCACTCAAGCATAAACTCAGGTGTCTTTCTGCAGTACCCCTCTAGGAAATGAGAATAGTGTATATATGTATGAGACTAGAAGTATTTTCACTTCAAAACAAGAAAGCATCTGAGAGACAAAATCCCATGAGATCGTGCAATGCATTTCTTCTGCTGTAGAGAGCCACTTCTCCTGGAGCTGACTCTCCATCTCCTGTGGACAGGCTGTTCCCACAGGTGGGTCCATGGAGCACATAAGCCCTGCTGGAGCAGGCACCTTTGGGTGGCATGGAGTGTGAATCAGCAGCACTCCTATGAACCATTCTTCCCCTTCTGGGGGTGGTGGGGAGCCTTTATGGGGCAGAGCAGACCCAAGTGGACCACCAGAGTGGTGGCTGTGGCCACCATCTGCAGAAGGACCCTGAGGAAACATCCTCGCGGCAGGTGCTGTCTCTGAGCTAGAGGCTGTGGTGGTTCTTATACAGCCAAACTAGTGTGTAAAATTTAATTTTTTTTCCTTTTATGGTAGTTTTTTGCTGTAAACTCCTGGATGCCTGGAAGGGTTGTGGAGTCTCCATTGCCAGAGTCAAGACCTGACAGGATGCGCTGCAGGGCAGCTGTCATGGGTGGCCCTGCCTGTGCAAGGGATCTGTGTGCAGAGAGGCCTTCCCCACCTCAGTGACACGGCTCTGGGCTTTCTTGTCACATATGTCACCCTCACTCTGAAACTGATATGGCTTTCCTCCCTTTTAATCCCACACACTCAGCTTTATATCAAAAGTTGGAGAAGACCTCCCAGATCACAGAGCACAGCCATTAACCCAACGCATCCCCAAGTGCCACATCCCAGGGTTAACACTTCCAAGGATGGTGATTCTCTGTGTGACTCCAATGCCTGGCCACCCTTTCCATTAACACCTTTCCTAATACACAATCTAGACCTTCCCTGGCACAACTTGAGGCCATCTCCTCTCGTCCCGTCACTTGTAGCCTGGGAGACCGAGGCCCAACCCCCTTGAGCCTCCTTTACTCCCACCTGGCTGCTCCTGTCGGGGAATTGCACAGAGTGATAAAATCCCCCCGAGCCGCCTTTTCTCCCACCTGGCTGCTTCTATCGGGGAATTGTGGAGTGACAAAATCCCCCCTGAGCCTCCTCTTCTCCTGGCCGAGCTCCACCCCCCCAGCTCCCTCGCTAACTTTCGGGTTTGGGGCAGCGAGCACCCACCAAGATTTTCAACCATCGTTCTCGTCTTTACGTGGCAATAGAGAGATACTTTAAAAAGCAGCATGCCTGCTGAGAAACAAGCCCGTGTCACTATTACAGCCACACACATGGAGATATTGAAACACACAAAACACAGCAACTTAAAGCCACACGTAACTCTCGCAGTGCCAGGCGCAGTGTGAGGGGAGCGGGGCGGGGGGAGCGGGGCGGGCGGAGCTGCCGTGGCCCGGAAGGGAAATGCCGCTGGATCCGGGTCGGGGAGTCCGGGAGGTGCCGGGTAGAGAGGTGGGAACGCTGAGGGAAAGGGGTGGTGGAGCTCCCAAAGGCGTCACGGATTCCGCGGAGAGCGGGGATGGAGAGGAAGGGAGTGTATGGGTAGGGCGGCTGAGGGGAGGTGGGCAGGGAGGGGATGGGGTCCGGGAAACGCGGGGCTGGGAGAGGATTGAGGGTCCCCAGGCACCCGTGAAGGGTGTGCGGAGAGGGTCGGAGCTGCTCCGTGCCCGGGGCTCTGTGCTCTGACCTGAGGGGCAGAGACAGAACCCTGTGTGATAGCGGCCTGGGGGCACCTGCCATGGTCTCCTTCCTTCCTCACTTTTGCCAAAGTGCCCCGAGCGGGGTCAGCTTGGCTGTGAGCTCCTGTCCAGCCCCAGTGGAGCTCCCGTGGCCACAAAAACGGGAATTTGCTTCTTTCCAAGCTCTCGTTTGGGCTGTTGCTTGTGCGCGGCCACACCAGTTCTTGTCCTGGCTGTGGAAGTGTCAGTGCAAAGATGCAGGGAATGAGCTTCAGGCGGACTCGCCTCTCCCCTGCAGTAGCATCCCATTGGAAGGAGGTGCAGTGGGAGGATGTGTTCATGTTGGATGTGTGTATGACAGCTGCTCAGCTCTAATGGGCTGCTCTCAGCGCTGGGTGGACGCTGCTCTGGGAAGGGGAGGCTGCCTGCTTCCCAAGGCAAATCCGCTCATTCCCCTCACCAGGCTCAGCAGCCCTGCAGAACGGAACGCAGTGTGAGATAATGTGAAAAAAAAACATTGTATCTTCGGCTTTAGCTCTTTTAGTCTCAGCCCTGCAAGATGCTGGGTTAAGAAGTGACAGGGCAGAGGCTGCTTTCTTCTGTGAAATTTCCCTTGGGGGTTTGTCCTGCGGACTGAATGGATCCAAGAAGGTTCTGAGTGGCACAACTGGGGTTCCCAGTTCCTACCAGTACTGCTGGTAGGCTCATGCTTTTGCCAGACAGTTTTGTCAAACTTACAGCTTTTGGCTAAAGAATGTTATTTCATATTCATCATCATCATATTTATTTATTTATTACTATAATAATAATAATAAATTTTCTAAAGCCACAGAACTTACTAAACAATGTTCCAGAGGAGTGTTTTTTTGCTCCAGGTACATA
The DNA here is from genome assembly GCA_009812075.1 of Sialia sialis. NCBI lineage: Eukaryota > Metazoa > Chordata > Aves > Passeriformes > Turdidae > Sialia > Sialia sialis. The sequence continues at coordinate 3,715,166 of VRYO01000168.1, read as the reverse complement.
CAGGCACACCAACATGAAGATATTAAGTTTGATAGAGTGTGCCTTGTCACATGGAGAAACAAATAATATGTGCTCAGACATACACAATGTGCTTAATCACCTTCGCAACTAAGAGCTGTTTTTTCCTCTTCTTCAGCAAGGAAACATGAGTTGGGCGGGGAGGAAAAGAGGAAAGCCCAACAGAGGAGGAGGACGAGGGAGAGGAGGTGGTGGAAAACGAGGAGGCAGCAGTGGCCATTCAAGCAAGTCTCAACTTGTTGGAAGTAGGAAATGTTCAACCAAAATCTGGGATGATGGAGATGATTTTTGTCTCTTTGAGGAGCCAAGGCTAGAATCCAGGTATTTCTGTTAATTTGGGGGGATTGTCATGTCTGGGATGCTTAGGGGTTGTTTGGGATACTTTTTTGGATGTTTTCATACATAGACATTTGGGGCTGGTTTTTGGACATATTTGAATATAGAGAAAAGTGAAAGAGTGATGAAAGTGTTTCAGTATGAAGCAGTTTTTACATGTCTTTTTTGATTAATGTTTTATAAATTTGATACCTAGGAAAGTGTTTTATTTTTAAAAGTTTAGAACCTCTGATTTTCTTCTTTGTCATGAAGTAATTTCAGGACACTTTTGGTCAGAACACACTAATAAACACAGGATATTAATATTTGTGTATTACAAAACAGAAGCTGGGCCATGGAAAATCAGCAGTTTAGAATTAGTTTAGTATTAGTTTAGTATGTGTGTGTTTTGACCCATCTAGCTTAGAAATATGTGGTTGTATTGTAGTCTGAGAACAGCTTTACCTTCCAAAGTGTTCAGTAAATAATTTTGGATGTGACATAAGATACAGTACATGTATGCACATGTGTGTGCAGATAAAGACACACAAATCCTGGTCATATATGAGTGAATCTAGATGAATAATCCTTAGGTGATAGATTACTCTTATTTTGATTTTCCTGTTTTGAATTACAGGTTGGGACCCTAACATCCCAATTCAGTCATGAACATTTGAGCTGGGCAAATAAGTCATAGTTATGTCATATTTTAATTTCCAGAGCAAGTGCCCCTGCCAGAAGAGGAGGGCAAATGAAACAGAGACCTGAAGCAAAAATGCCTCTGCAGACCATACACATGACATCAGAGAACCAGAGAAGAGTGAAAGAACTTCTTCAAGAGCTGCAAGGGCAGGAGCTGGTTCCTGAATCAGAGTTAGTTTAAATGGAGGCACTGCTAACAGCTTTTCTACATGAGCATGCTTTAGCAGACATACTGTTAGAAGTGGAAACAATATTTTTTTCCTTAACTTTTAATTGTATCTTGAATCCTATGGTTTTGATTCTGCTTTGTTCTTCTACAATATTAACTCTGGGAATGGGGTAGCCAAGTCTTCCATTTAAATGAAGGATTTAAAACTGCAGAGGCAGAGTTTTATGTCTACTCAACAGTTCAGTTTTGTTTCATTTTAACTTGATAACTCTTTTTATTAGTGTAGCTGGAGAAGATGATGATGAGCCCGATTACCTTGATGATGAACAGTGCTGGTCAACAGAACAGGAAGCTTCTGATGTAATGCCAAGGTTGTCTGCTGAGCCAGCTGAGCACAGAATTGTAGACAGTGAAGTGTCTTCATTTGCTGTGCACAAACTCTCCAGGTGATGCTTTTTAGAGAATAATTTGTATCATGAAGAGGTAGATCACTAGTCTCAGTAAGCTCTCCTTGTAATTGCTCTTCATCCATTTTGCTCGGATATGGATATTTGTTCAATATTTTGGCTTCATTTGGGATCATTTTATGTGTGGCGGCTTTTTCTGAAGAGTTTAATTCCTGTAGTTGAGTGGGGAAGTTTAACCCTGAAACTGTTAAGTGCTGCATTCTGAGGTGTGAGGCAGTGCCTTGCATGCTCCCTTACTGTGAGCCTAATCAAGCAGATCTGTGGTGATTTTGCTTCATACGAGCCTCTCACTCACCTGCTGCCCTGTTTTCTCTGTTTTGGTTCAGGTATGGTTTTGACTGTGAGCGTTGTAGGGCCGTGCTGAGATCCTGCAATGGTAATATCGGGGCATCATTGGAGTATTTGCTATTGCAGTGCTTCTCTGAAAGGTATGGCGAGAAGATGCAGGTTTCTGCAGCAGCTGCTGAAGCCAGCCAAGAGGAATGTTTAGAGCAGAGACAAGAAGAAGCGTTTGCCCTCCGGTCAATTTATGGAGAAAAATTTGTAGAAAGAATTAAAAATCGTGTTTGGACTTTCAGTTTGGAATTGGACTACCTAGCCCACAGGCTCAGAAAATCTAAACAAAACAGTACAAAGGACACAGCAAAAGAGACTTCAAAGGAAATATGTAAATTTTACTGCCAAGGAAGCTGCAGGTTTGGTTCAAAATGCAGATTTAGACATGAATTCCCTCCCAACCATCCACTAAACACTTCCAAGAACTCTGTAGACGATGCTCATCTCAGACATAGTGATGGTCCCGTATATGAACTTGAAGTAAGATTTCCTGATGAGAACAAGTATCCTCTTCAGGCACCTCTTGTGGCATTTTACTCCACTGACGAGAATTTGCCTCTTGCTTGTCGTCTGCACATCGCTGAATTCCTCTTTGGAAAGGCCTTGGCAGCTGCAGAGTCTCATGAGCCAGTGGTGTACACCTTGGTGACTTGCTTAGAAGATGAACACGATATCAGTGAGTTACTGAGCAACACTCAGCACAAGTTCAGTGTTCCTCCCATGTCCCTGCTGGCAGCACCTCCTGTAAGGCCACAGACCGAGAGTGCACCTGCTTCAAATCAACAAGCTGAAGGTACACCAAATCTCCTTAATGGTTTCTGGGCTAAGAACAGTCAGAATGATTTAAAAGAAAAAAAGAGAGATGAGGCAGAGCCCTCAGTTCAGCCATCTGTTACAAATCTATTTCTGGAGATTAAAGTCATGTGGTGAGCCAGATCTGTGATCTGTCTGTGCCTTAGGAAGTTCCTTCTGTAATCAAGCTGCAGCAGAGAGGCTTTGTGCTGGCCAAAATGAGTTCAAGGAGCAGAGTTTGGTTTGGCAGAATGAGTGATGCCCACTACCATACAGTCCATGTAAAGAATTGAGAGGTGTGAGCTCACCAGAATGGACCAGAGAAGTGTGCTTGGAAGGGAACAGGGAAGGCTGTTTGCAAGCTTTGCTGCATCTGCAACTCATCAATTCAGAAACCTCTTTTTTTAGATCACTCGAAATTACCAGCAGCTTCTCAAAATTACTTACAAAGGTGGATTTAAGGCTGAGCAAATGTGGCAAGTGGCTATAGAATGTTGTTCAAGATACAATCACTTTCTATTTATACTGGTGCAAGCAGGTTGATTTCACAGGGGTAGATTGAGGCTGTGTCACTTGCAAGGGGATTTTTGAGCTCTCAATTACAAAACAACTTTTATCTAAGGCAAGCTTTTTCCAAGACAGTTTTCAAGAACAGCTGCATCGAGTTATAGAGCACTTAAATAGTGACAAACTGTGCTTTTGCTACAGTAAGACAAAGTATTCAATTTTTTTAACAACCCTGCAGAAAGAAGGCTTTGTTCCAAGCTGAGATTCCAAAAATTTTTCTTTCATTAGAAAATATTCCTTATGCTATAAAATACCTTTTTTTGGTAAAAGTAGCCTTAAGACTTTCAAGGGTTGGCTGACAGTTTGAGCAAATCCTGCTTCAGTTGATAGGCAGAGGCACTGAAGTACCTGGTCCAGTTTCAGCTTTGGTTTAAAAGTACTTGGCAGTGGCTAAACAATTAATTAATTAAAACTATGCTAACGTATAAGCTGGTGCTACCATCAAAGCATTTTGTGCTGCATAGAAGAGGTTGTGTATTGGAAAGGTGAGCTGAGGCATAGGGAAAACATTCAGGAAGGCAAACCACTTAGCGATCCTGGCTTTCTGTGTGATCACCCACCCCCTGGTGCCGGGGTAGGAACATGTGGGATGGGGCTGGAGAAGCTGTGGGTGATTTGGTGAGGTGAGGGGAGGTTTGCTGGTGGTGTTTAACTAAATGCATGTCAGAAGTAGTCCTGCTGACCCTCAGGCCCAGTGTAACGGGGTTCTTTGTTAGGAATGCTGCTGGAACACGTCTTTCTTTCCTGCATCATGCCCGTTCCTTAGTAATAACGATACTTAACTGTACACTCTCTGTCTCAAGCTTCAACAGTGTCAGAGCCTCAGGAAGAAGAGGTGGTGGCAGAAGAGGAGGAGGAGGAAGAAGAGCCTGGACAAGTTGTTGTGGAGAATGAGAGTTATGTGAACTTGAAAAAGAAGCTTTCCAAAAAATATGATGCGCAGGCAAAGTCTCTGTATAACGAAAATGTTAAAATCTGCGCGCAGTTTCGGCAGAAAAAGGTACAATGTGCAGAACATAGTTTTGTTGCTTACTTTAGAGAAATAAATATTTAAGAGACAAGGGTTCTGTTCCATCCCAATGGTGCTCTTACTGCTGTGCTATCTGTTTTTGTCCATCAGTCTTCCAGGCACTTTCAGTCCATGCTGTATGAAAGACAGAAGCTCCCTGCATGGCAAGAGAGAGAAAACATTCTGGGTTTGCTTGAGAGTCACCAAGTTCTTGTTGTGAGTGGCATGACAGGGTAAGAGTGTGATTGCATATACAGAGTTTATGTATTAAGGTATAGACAGAATAACATGAAATATGATCCATGTCTGGAAAGGTTGGGGTGGTGGCTCATCTGTGGCCAGTGTGACCAGTGGCAACAGTCTAGGTGAACTTCATGTGAAGGATCACATTAATGAAACAAAGCAAATTTCCAGTGGAACGCAGTCAGTCTGTGTGGGTGGAAGGTGTTGGATTTGTGGGGTTTTTAATTAATTTCTGATTTTGTTGTGCAGATGTGGGAAAACCACTCAGATTCCTCAGTTTATCTTGGATGCTTCATTGGAAGGCTCTCCAAGCAGAGTTGCAAACATCATCTGCACTCAGCCTCGCAGAATCTCTGCCATTTCTGTGGCTGAACGTGTAGCCAAGGAAAGAACAGAAAGGATTGGACTCACTGTTGGATATCAAATCCGTCTGGAAAGTGTGAAGGTACCTATGCTTTTCTTGCTGGTTTTCATTAACTCCTATTAAAATGTGCTGAGTGCTTCTCTAGTGTACAGAATCTCTGCCCTGTGCCTACTGTGCAGTGAGATAAGCAAGTTTGTATCATATGTATTTTATAAAATATTATTAAATATATTCTAGATTTTATTTCATCTCACTTTGCAGAATGAGTGTGCAGTGCTGTGTCTTGCTTTCTGTTGGGCAAGGTGAAGGAGTTTGAGAGTGTGAGCAATTCCTGCTGTCCTTTGGAAGGCTACTGGCTGTTTTTCTGCCTGTTGCCATTCCCACGTGTCTCCCAAGTGTAAACTGAAGGGTACAGCTACAGCCAGACACTGCTGTGTTGGAAGTGAAGTTTTGTCTGTGTTGTAGCCGATTTCTTTTTCCAAGAAGTATGCTAAAAAAGACTTACCAAATCTTTCTGGGAACAGAGATCTGAGTTGTTTGTCAGAAAACAATATCCACAGGAAAAGCAGTTCATATTTTTTGATAGGTAGCAGTTCTCCTTGGTAAGAATCAGGTGTTGTCAGTGTCAGTCAAGAAATTAAAATCCATCTCCAGCAGGGCTTGCTTGTTCCCTCTCAGTCAAACCTGGCACTGAGCTGAAACCAAATGCTTTACAGCAGCAGATATTCTCTTTACACTGTGTTAATTTGCCCAGAGTCAACTGAATGCTTTGTCTTACCCTTCAAGTCCTCAGCTACCAGGCTTTTGTACTGCACTACTGGTGTGCTGTTGAGAAGGCTGGAAGGAGATCTGACTTTGCAGGGAGTCACTCATGTTATTGTTGATGAAGTTCACGAAAGAACAGAAGAAAGGTAAATAATCTCTTATCCTGTAAGCAGAATGAAGAAACATAGTTAGAAGCATAAAGGTGGCTAAGGTGCAAGTAGCTGATCGTGTGGCATTAATATGGGATGGTGGAAGGAGTCTGGCTTTAGGTTCTTGTCTTTGGGCAATACGAAATTGTGCTGCAGCAGCTTGTGAGAAAGCAGAGGTTTTGTTTGGGGCTGGAGGGTTAAGTAACGTTTTAACCAGAGCTGTCTGCTTCTTACAGTTTCCTTGTTTCAACTTTTATCAAATACCACCATTCTTCATGTGCCTTTTGGGGATTTTTTTTCTCCTGATGCAGGTTTCAACAGAGCAAGGGACAAACGCTCACATTTCCTTCCAGTCTGTAGATTTTACTAGACAGTTTCCTCCTATCCTGCTCTAGCCTCCTGCAGTGTTACCCCACTTACCTGCTGATCACATGCAAAAGATAATGTCTGTCAGTATCTCTATAAATTAAGTGGCAAGCATCCTTTTCTTTGTTTTCTTTGTCAAACACTGCAGTGCAGTGGGTTCCTAGGAGGTTTCTCTTACCCATTAGTCTGTAGCTCAGGTGGTATTTTAGCCACTTAAAAGGCTTGTGTCTCTCAAGAATTCCTCTTCCTTCTTATTTAAAATCCCTTCAAGTCATGTCCATAAAAGCTGTAAATATGTAGGGCAAAATACAGTGAGCAGGGAAGAGTGGGTAAGTTTTAGTAACTCTTCCAGTGAAGAAGAGGAGCAAAAAGGACTCATCTGTTACTTTGCGTTAATTTCTTATGTGATCTTCTTATGTTGTCATTAATGTAAGTAATTTAGAAAACTTTTTGTTGTTTAAATGGTTTTGCTAAGTAATCCTGACGCTCCAGTAAGGGACAACCAGAAAAGAGTAAGATTTGCAGATTGCCTTTCACTAGGCCATTCCAAGCTCATGCTTCTGTGATGGTGTTGCTGGGCTGTTGGAAAACACCAGGAATGTGGAGAACAATAGTCTGAAAGTTAACGCTGGAGACATTCAAATGTTCTTTTGCCTGTTTATTTCAGTGACTTCCTGCTGCTGGTTTTGAAGGATATAATGGTTCAGAGGCCAGACCTGCACATTATACTGATGAGTGCCACCCTGAATGCTGAGCTTTTCTCTCAGTACTTCCACTCCTGTCCAATCATTAACATACCAGGTGAAAAGCATTCATTTTTATTATCATTCATTGTAAGAGATTTATTCTCACTATTTCACTGAAGCTAGTGTATGCCATAATAACCTGCATAAAATCACAACAATCTTTGGTCTTTTTCCTCTTTTCTCCATGCTGTTGTGGCATGTAGATAGATTTATTCTCCTGTTTCCTTTCAGGACGAACATTTCCTGTGGACCAGTTTTTTCTGGAAGATGTGATTGCAATGACAAGGTGTGAAATTCGCACATTCTCAGATGCATTTGAGTGGTGAGGTTGAGGTTGCACTTTAGACCTTGAAACTGCAGTAATTCTGTGCATTTATTTGAAAAGTAAATCTTCTCAGATCTCCCCCATCACCTGCACTCTTGGAGTTCTACTAAAGCACCTTGACCTTTGTTTTATCTATGGTTTATACAAAGTTCCTCTCAGACTTACAAAAAATAATTTGGATACCCTGTCTCTGTAGTTAATTATTAGAAGGAGACTGTTAGGCTTCTTTTCACACCACCAAATGTTCTTCTGCTGTCCAGGTATGTTTTAGAGGACAGCAGTCCCTACAGAAGGAAGGTAAAGCAAGAACAGAGTGATAGACACAAAAGAACTGCATTTGAAGAAGTAGAGGAAGACCTGAGGCGTGCTGGCCTTCTGGAAAATAGTGACACCGTGGTCAGAGATTCAGACCCAGACCAGAAATTAACTCTGAAACAACTGCTTACACGATATAAAGGTGAGTTTCTTCTTAAGTTTAATAAATTGGCACACAGACAATGTGGGATATTAGCGCTGGAAGCTGAATGCTTATCTATAATTCAGACCTTTGCACTTGTGAAATTCTAGATGAGAAACTTCCTGCCAGTTTAAAAAAATAAAAGAGAACCTATTGTTCTCTTAAACTGCAGCAAACATCTTGGCTGAAACTACTTAGCATCTGAAAATGGTCAATTTTCAACTGCTGTCTCTTTCTGTCCCTTTTCAGATGCCTTGTTAGTTACACTTTGCTCTCTGTATCTGTTCTTGCTGGAGCAGCTTTGCTTGAGACTCAGCATGGATCTGCACTTTTCAGGTTTAGGCCAGGTGCTCTTTAGACAAAGCTGCAAGTGGTGCCATGTATCCACAGATGTTTTTTACAAGATGTGGATTTATTGCATGTTTTGTTTCTTTTTTCCCAGGGGTTAGCAAGGCAGTGTTGAAAACCATGTCTGTTATGGACTTGGACAAAGTTAATCTGGAATTAATTGAAGCCTTGCTGGAATGGATAGTTGCTGGCAGACATTCATACCCCCCAGGTAATTTCATTGTTCTTGGGAGATAAACGAAAGAAGATTCTTGGGAGCTTATTGGACAGCCCAATACTAATGATTTGCATGCAGACTTTCTGCAGCAACTGACTATTTTTGAGAAAAAAAAAAAATCTAGTTAAGTTACAAAGCTTGTGATGTACATGGGAGCGGGAAGGTGAGAAAATTGAAAAGTCTTTTGTGAAGGACTGTTACAGCCTGTGTGCTTTTTTTGGTACAATAATTGCACATTAATGAAATATTGTGCTGTCCTTTTTGTTGACTGGTTTTTTATTTTTTTATCTACATGTATAGGTGCTGTGTTGATATTTTTGCCTGGCCTAGCAGAAATCAAGATGCTTTATGAGCAGCTTCAGACTAATGCTCTTTTTAATAACCGGCATAGCAAGAGGTGAGGCAGAAAAGCTCCAAAACAGTCAGTCTTTACCCATAAATAAAAAGTCATTTCCTGCACAAAGCCTGCCTTTATCCAGGGATAAATAAGATTTATTAAATGTGTGACCTGACTCCAGTCAGGGTAATTCTTTTATACTATCTTGTTGGCTTGCTCCTTTTGTTTTTCTCCTCAGCTGAGGAAGATCAGGAAGCTCAGGAAGTGTTGAAGTTCCCAGAGCCCCTAACAAGGAGTGGTTTCCATTTTGTGTTCTACATGATCCAGGCTGCTGAAATCTCAGCTGTTGATTTGTATCAGAATGTTTGATGAGTTACTGCATTTAGTTGTGGTTGTGTTTGGCCTTGGATGGTTACAAGGAGAAGTGACTCTTGGGACAGTGTCTAATGAGGCAAAAATGTGTGCAGGCAGGTTGTTCCCAACAAGGAAGAGGCTGAGATGCCCTAAGCATGTCCTGTTGTCCTTGCAGGTGTGTGGTTTATCCACTTCATTCATCACTGTCCAGTGAAGAGCAGCAATCTGTGTTCCTCAGGCCTCCTGCAGGAGTTACCAAAATTATCATCTCTACCAACATTGCAGAGACATCTGTCACCATTGATGACGTGGTCTACGTGATTGACTCTGGAAAAATGAAAGAGAAAAGGTACTGACGTTCATTCCTTGAGGTTTTGTAAACTGTTTTCCAAAGAGCTGGTGAAAACCTGGAAGGAAACTTGGTCTGTAGAAAGCTGCTATGAGGTGGAGAAAGCCAGTCTAAACTCAGATCCAAGTGCAGAGGTTGGAATTGTATCCATACAGAAGTTGGCAGCATCTGGCTGCTCAACCTCCAGCCTGTTCTCTGTGCACTCCTTACAAGTGCAGGTGATAGGACAAGGTGTAAAATGGCTTCAGTCTGAAAGAGGGCAGGTTTAGATTGGATATTAGGAAGAAATTCTTTACTGTGGTGAGATTTTTCCAGAGAAGCTGTGGCTGCCCCATCCCTGGAAGGGTTTAAGGCCAGGCTGGACAGGGCTCTGAGCAGCGTGGTCTAGTGGAACCTTGAGGAGAGAAGACTCTGCACAATTCAATATGAATCAAACTCTTTATTGTGCTTCTAAACATTGTTTATATTTACTTCTATTTTACTTTGGATTACACAGTCACACATTATTTGAATGGTAGCTCTGCATTGTCCACGAGGCAAGCACGTGTCTTTTTCGTCATCTAATTGGTTGATACAAGCATCATTTTACTTGGATTGACACCTCTTCATCAGCAACTTTCTGCTTCTTTCTTGTTGCAACCTCAGCTTTTTTACCCACAGAGATGACGTTATTCAGAAGGTTTAAGCTGGTTCATTTGGTACATGTCCATCTTCCTGTAAATATGGTCTTACCAAACCTGTCCCTGCATGTGGCAGGGGGAAGTTGGAATTGGATAATCTTTAAGGTCCCTTCCAAGCCAAGCCATTCTGTGGCTCTGAGTATAAGCCTGTCTCTTGCTCTCCTTTAGATATGACCCAAGTAAAGGAATGGAAAGTCTGGAGGACACCTTTGTGTCCAAGGCCAACGCTCTGCAGAGAAAAGGGCGGGCAGGACGTGTGGCCTCGGGCATCTGCTTCCATCTCTTCAGCAGCCACCACTACAACCATCAGCTTGTAAAACAGCAGCTGCCAGAAATACAGAGAGTGCCCTTGGAGCAGCTCTGTCTGAGGTGAGCTGTTATGTTTCTTGAAAAAGCAGAATGTCCTTCCTGTGATGCAGGGAGCACCTGCCACAACCCACACCAAGTGCCATCATCATGCAAACCTTAAAGGAAGAGGCCCTTCTATCCTTGCTGCACGCTGTGCACCACTTTGTACTGAAAGGAAACAAAACAGCACAAATGACAGTTTTGCCGTAAAAACTTTATTTCAAACCTAAATAGAAATCTGTACTTACAGACTCACTACTCCACATTTGCTCCCTCAGCTTTGTGTTACAGGCTCTCTTCTAGGGAGTGTGCTCTTGAAAGCATGTTTTCTCTAGGCTTTTTTCATTCTGTTTTTACAAAAGCTTGCTTTTTTTATCCTGCGTATGGAACTAAGCTGCTTTTTTTCTTGAACTTTCCCTCCTCTCCTCTTAAGAATTAAGATCCTGGAGATGTTTTCTGAGCAGAGTCTTCACTCTGTCTTATCACGACTGATCGAGCCCCCTAGGACTGAGTCTTTGCAGGCATCGAAGGTGCGACTGCGGGACCTGGGAGCGTTGACTCCGGATGAAAAGCTCACCCCTTTGGGATACCACTTGGCTTCGCTGCCTGTGGATGTCAGGATTGGCAAACTCATGCTGTTTGGCACCATTTTCCGCTGCCTGGATCCTGCACTCACTATAGCAGCCAGCTTGGCCTTTAAGTCACCTTTTGTAAGTATTCTTAACCCAAGGGCTGTGTTTTTGTGCAGCAGCAAAATGTTGTTGTGACTTGCAACAGACTACACTTGAGTGTTTTAATTTTTCTTTTCAACCTACATTGTTTATGTGTTAATGCAGTGCTTATTAAAACAGTCCAGTTATAAGCAGATCGAAACCATGTGGTAGCAGCAAGAGTAGTATTTGTATACAGTAGAAACAGTGAATAATATTTTTGATTTGTAGCCAGGAGGTGCACACATTTTGTCTGAATTTGGTGTGAAAATTACTAGTAATATAAATTGTGGAACAGTGATAATGATGGAGCTGACGGATCTCAGTTTGTGTCTTCACTGCCACTTTGGCATTTTGAATCAGGTGCTCTCTTAAATGCCTCATATTTTCTGTTATCCACAGGGAAAATTTGCATTCTGACCTGTGACCTGCTGTGAAAATACCAAAGAGAATGTGGCATGTAGCTCTAGAATGCCTCGTCCAAGTGGTGAGGGGAAGAACACACTAACCTGTTACTGCTTGTCTAGGTGTCACCATGGGATAAAAGGGAAGAAGCAAACAAAAAGAAGCTGGAGTTTGCAGTAGGAAACAGTGACTACCTGGCTCTTCTCCAGGCCTATAAGGTGAGTTAAAACACAGTAGCCTCTCTTGGGGTTTTGTGATGTGTTTGAAATTCAAGCAGAAGTGTTTTATTAAAACATCCTCCCATCCTCTCAATCAGGGATGGCGTTTAAGTATCAAAGAGGGCTCTCAAGCAAGCTACAACTACTGCAGGGAGAACTTCCTGTCAGGAAGAGTTCTTCAGGTGAGTCAGGGTTTGTGGCCTGGCACAGGGACTGGCAGAATCCCAGAGGCAGAAAGGAGCCACTGGGGCAGACTCTTCCTGCTGGGCGTGGCAGCTGTCGCAGCGCTCTGTCTGTTGCAGGAAATTGCCAGCCTGAAGAGGCAGTTTGCAGAACTGCTTTCTGACATTGGCTTTGTGAAGGAGGGATTGAGAGCCAGGGATATTGAGAAGAAGTGGTCCCAAGGAGGGGATGGCGTGTTGGATGCCACAGGAGAGGAGGTAATTCACAGAATTTATCAGTGCTTCAAAACACTGCTGCAGTTTTTCATGTGGGCATTCTCCAGAACGGCTGGGGCCAGAGATGTCCTGAGGTTACATGATGATCAGGGTGATCAGTGTTTGGTAGTTGTAGGATCTTCTGTGCTTTGGGACAACTTGTGCTTGCTATCTCTAGGGTGCAAGACACTTCGTAGCCAGGTGTCAGAGAACAAGTCAGCTGGGCACCAGGAAAGTGGTGGCCAAGTTTTTCCCTTGATAGTGTGGGGAGACACAACCTAAGTCCAGCTTGAGGCTGCAGGAGCAGTGACTTGTCCTCCTCTATCAAGAGGAGTGCATAAAAGTGCAGCTATAAAAGTGAACCAGTTTCAGGAATTCAGCCATTCCTGGAGCAGGACTTTACACACTGAACTGAAGGATCCCTAATGGTCCCCTATTGATTTCACAGGCAAATTCGAATGCAGAGAACATCAAGCTGATCTCAGCTATGTTATGTGCTGCACTGTATCCCAATGTTGTCCAGGTAAAAGAATGCCTTTTCATTTTTCCTTTTTCTGTCTAGCATATCCACACAGCCTGCTTTCATTTGGGCTCAGTGTGGCAGCCTTGAGCCTGGCTTAGGCTGCCAAAGTTTGCTGCTTGCGGTGCCAGAGACTGGAGCAGAGTTCCAGTTTGTATTTCCTGAGATTGCTGCAGTGTCACACAGAAGCCATCTGCAAATGTTAAAAGCCACTTAAGATTACACCTTTTTAGAAGGCTGAGTTTACAAAGGAAGTCAGGGTTAGACAGTACCTGTCTCCAGTGACTTGATATGATGCTACTACAGAATTTGTTTTTGAAAAACTTTAAAGGTTTTCTTGTGCAGACAATTTTTATAATCTTTTTTCTTACCATACAGGTGAAAAAGCCAGAGGGTAAATACCAAAAGACCAGTACAGGAGCAGTCAAAATGCAACCAAAAGCAGAAGAGCTTAAGTTTGTTACTAAAAATGATGGTTATGTTCATATTCATCCTTCATCTGTGAATTACCAGGTCAGGATGCTTTTTTTTCTGCAAAGCATGCTGTTTTTTTATAAAAGAAATCACCTTTCCTTGAGTATTTAACATTACAGTGAGGCTCCCTATTGATGTTTAAAATAAAAAATCTGAATGCTTGCACAACCCTGTGCTAGGGTTGTAAATAATGGTGCATTCCTGAGTTAGGAGTGCCCTCTTGGGCACAGAGTTAAACTCCAAACTGCTGTTGTTGGCAGCTCTTGTGGGTCAAGGAGGGTCTGTTAGTGCTGCAGGTGCACTTTTCGGCACGTCAGCTGCTCTCTGCAGCAGTAGAAGAGGCAGAGGAGTCCTGTATGGCAGAGGCAGGAGGGGCAGTGTCACTCTGACCAAGCTGCTGCGTCCCTGTCCCAGACCAGGCACTTCGAGAGCCCGTACCTGGTGTACCACGAGAAGATCAAGACTAGCCGCGTGTTCATCCGGGACTGCAGCATGGTGTCCGTGTACCCGCTGGTGCTGCTTGGGGGCGGCCAGGTGCACGTCCAGCTGCTCAAGGGCGACTTCGTCATTTCCCTGGATGATGGCTGGATACGGTTTGTGGCTGCCTCTCACCAGGTGAGGAGGAGGAGGGGCAGTGCTGGGGGAGCTGCAGAGCTGAGCTGGGGATGAGCCTGACCCTTGTCTCTGTGTTTCACCACATGTGTTAGGTGGCCGAGCTGGTGAAAGAGCTGCGCTGTGAGCTGGACCAGCTGCTGCAGGATAAAATCAAGAATCCCAGCATGGATTTGTGCATGTGCCCTCGTGGCTCTCGGATCATTGGGATGATTGTCAAGCTTGTGACCACACAGTGACATCAGAATAGCTTTCTGTAAAGTTTCACCCATGGCCACTGCTGGAGAGCAGACCAAGTAACATCAGTGTCCTGATGTGTTTATTGGTTCAAAACGTGGCACTGACCTCTGGAAGAAAAGGCTAGAAACTGTACTGTTGAGTTTTGTTTTGTTTCTTTGGTTTGCTTGCTTGTTGAAATTAAGGTGACTTACAGTAGACTCTGGAAACTGGGAAAATGGCAACTCTTCCAGAAGGAGTAGAAACCTCAGAGTGTTTTTTTTTTTTTATGGGACTGTACCCTGGCAGTCATGTTTTCTGGTCACAAACACCTGGCAGCCAGCTGCTTCTAGTAACAGTCATGGCTGGAAACGTGATAGAGGGAGCTGCTCTAAATTGGTTTAAACTCACTTCTGTATTTTGACCAAGATGTTACTGAGGCAGTTCTGGCTGACCCAGGAATCTCTGTTTACAGTTCAACCCAAAGCCCTTGTAAAAGTGAGCAAGAAGTTTATTTCATGTGAAGAGGTTCTGAAATTCAGACGCTGGCCTGTGTGAGGTGTACTGGATTGGTCAGTGTGGTGTTGGATCAGTGCCGAGTGCTCTGGTGACAAGGTAAAACTCCAGGACAGTGTGGATGGACATTTTCCCTGAGAGAGCAGCTGTTCCAGCCCTTCCTGCACTGGGAAGAAGTAAAACAGCTAAGATGGGACTGCGGTAGTACATGCAATGTGTTCTGTATGGGGTACTCCTCCTGCTACCCTGCACAGCTAGAACCAAGTCCCACTTTTGGAAGTTTTTAGCCAAGCTCCTGCTCTGGAGCCTGGGCTGCTCCAGTGTGGTAAAATGCTGTAGCAATAATGAAATATTATTTCCTCCCTTTGACCTTGCTTAATTGCAGTGCTGAGCATTGCTGCAGCCAAGCTGCTCCAATACAAAGTGCCTCAAGTGACAGGACTGGGCTGTCACATTTCATAGTAAAACCAGAGCGAGCACTGCCTCCAGACCAGTCTGAGGAATGATGAGTGGAGGGAGGGACAGTTTGGAGAACGGTTTGATTGCTTTTAAAAAAAATACACATAAATTATTTGTAGGAGGTTCACACCAACACATCCTCCTGTGAGGAAGAGGACAGGAGTACCAAGGCCAACATCCCTGTGCAGAGAATGGCCACTGCAGCGCTGCTAGGATAGATTAGCCCCAGCGGGCTCCACTCCCTCCCTGCTCCCTCCCACCTCCAGGACCTGGCACTGGGAGGAGGGAGAAGGATGGGATGTGAGAAAACTCACACATTGAGATACAGATAATTTAATAAAGCAAAACCATGCACAGGCACATAAAAATGAGCAATTTATTCCCCACTTCCCTTGGGCAGGCAGATGCTCAGCCACTCCATGAAAGCAGCTACTGTCCCTTCCTAACATTCCTAAAATTACCTGGCACTCCCCTTCCCTTGTTCTTCTGCTAACAGCCATTATTAGCTGCAGAGATAAATCGAACTGGCAAAGATCCTGCACTATTTTATTAATTCAGTACCTGGACAATGGTAAGATGGGGACAGTCTGGTTTCCCAAAGCAACCATGGATCAGCACAGCAGCAAGGCCCTTCCCTGGCTACACTTCACTGCCAGGATGGAACCAGGCAGACAGGGGCAACTTGAGCTCACACTTCCCCACAGATCCTCTACTTCAACATGTGCTGCAGGTTGTGCTTAGGACCTGTCCTCTCCACAAACACCTCCAATTTCCTAAAAAAGGGATCTAGACACACAGTATACACACAGCAGCGCCCTGGCACCATTTCCCTGTAGCTGGGCCACTGCAGGGATGCAGATGGCACACATGTGCCTGTCCCAACCTGCACACTTTTTCACCAGGGACACACTGCCCGCTTCCCCATCCCAAATATGAACAGGCAGGGTTATCACAATTGATTTCTTAGTTAGAAATGCAGTTTATTTCAATGCACCAATAAAAAAAAAAAAAAAAGCCCAACAGTTTCAGATCACAGAACACGAACACAACAGAAGAGTTTTGTATTAGTCTGCTAACAAGACTTGTAGAAGATAGAGGTTCATGCCAATTGCTAGTCAATAGAAACTGCCTTCTAGGACTAAGCCCTTACGTCACAAAATCCCTTATAATGTAAACAAAATAACTTTTTTACTAAACTTCTTCAGTTTGAACCCATTCTTTTAGGAGTTTCATTTCTTCAAGGGCTTCCTGATGGCGAGTGACTGAAAGGAAAAAAAGACAACAAGCCATTAACAAAGAACACCTACAGCAAAACCAACAGGAACTGTGCACACTACCCCAGGCTTCCTTTGAAGTTCTGCCCGTTTTCATTTACAGTTCTCAAATAATGAAGCAAGTGCTGTATTTTACACTTCAACAAAAAAACTGCTTTAAGCTTGAAAGCTGAGGGCTAGATAGGAGAGCTGAGACATCAAGCCTGCTCAGAAATCTCAATTCCAGCACATACTTCTGTGGTGACACAGGAAAACTTCCTTCATGGAGCATAGCACAGCTTGGCAGCTGTGCAACTCCTGAGCCTGCAGGAGTCACCAGAAGGAATTTAATCCTACACAACTTTCATGGCTTGCTCCACACCTTACATTACTCACTTGTTCCCCAGATTCTGAATTCATCAGAAACCTTTTATTAAAGCAGGTTTCCTTAAAACTTATTATCATGACATTCTGACTACCAGCAGCAGGAAATACCAGTGAAGAATTCATTTTCTCATAGTTCACTGATTTAGGCAAGTAAAAAACCTGAGCTTTTATCCTTGCCCAGGTTAATTTCTCTAGAACTGCTCCAACTGAAGTGCTGTTCAACCACAGGACAGTTTTAAGACATTCCTACCTTCTCTTTGGAGATGGTGATCTGGACTTTGAGCGGCTGTTTAAAAACAAACAAACAAACCAATCAGTGTGGTTGGTACACTCAGGTACTCTCAGTAACCAGTTCTGACCATTTAAAATGAGAAAAATTTGATGATGTTAAATGCATTGACACTGCAGGTACCCAGTTACTTTAAGCAAGCTGCAGGTGAGAAGGAAAAATGCTGGAAGCCAGAGCCCTCTGAGCAACACACAGCTTCAAAGCTGCTGTAAATCACAGTAACCCTGCAAAGCAGGAACAGTGAATTGAGCAGAGTTAGGGAGAGGGGAAACTACAGACATTTGAGAATAATAGAAGAAAATATGCCCCAAATCCTATAATTTTTTTTTTTTTTTTGGTGATAATGAGTGAAGAACATCTGTATGCAAAATCCTGGAAGAACTGCTTACTGTGCCACAAAAAAAAAAAAAAATTAGCTGTTATGAAAAGGCCCATAATGTATGAAAAATGCTTTTGAAACCAGCTATGAGAAGTAAAAAAAGAAACCCTGCAACTGAAATACTGGTCCAAACAAACATTTTGAATCATGAGGAAAAAACCAAAGAACCCCACCAACCGAAACAAAAACCAACTGAATGGTAACTTGTATGAACGCTCACCTTTTAGCAGGTAAGCCAGATTTAGATCTACCATGAGACTCAGACCTACAACAGGAGAAAAACAAAGCTCAGCAAAGCAGCCAGTGGGCATGCAAACACATTGAGAGTTAGCTACACCAGCAACAGTAAATTCACCCCACGCAGCAGCACCAACCAGAGGGAAGGCTCTGGTGCTGCAGGCCTTCCCTGGGACCTTCCAAGGGAATCCTTCAGCTCTCACTGCAGAGACCCCAATCATCAGAAGGCATGAGTGCAAGCACAGGAAGCTCCCCAGCAAAGCTTCAGCTGCCAGTTCCACAAAACACCAGACCAGACTCCCACACTTTCTTCCTACCTGCAAGTATCCCTTCTAGAAAGGGGAGAATAGTTTCAAGTGTCATCTTAGAAAGTATTTTAACAGCACATTAAGAGCCTGGAATCAGCCACAAGTACGGATGTGTGTGCTGATTCTTCAGCTCAAGCTCCCAATGCCCATTTTATTCAAGTATAATACAGGTTTTGCACCAGTATCTCGCTACTAATGAGTAAATGATTCTGAATTTATCTTGGGAATTAAAATCTACTTGACCAGTGAGCCTTTCCTCCACATTTATTACCTTAATTTATTAACTCGAATATTTGCTATTACTTAAACATGTCTTCCTGGAGTGTCAGAATTCAGGCTACCACTCAACACCAGAATACTCTGTTCACCAAGCTTGGCCAAAAAAGCAAAATACTCTATTTTTGCTCAGAACAGTTTTTCAAGGGTAACCAAGATTCACCTTGGCCTATTAACTCACAGAAATACTACAAGCACACTGCTGGCACATGATAAACAAGTTATGTGGCACTTTGAAACCTTCCTGGTCACTATCATGAGCACTGCCTGTCCCATTTTCCCCCCTGTAGTAACTTGTTACTGGATCAGTTACTGAAGATGGGAATGCTCACGAGCACCCAGAACTGTATGAGCATCTCTTCCACTGCTAGGAAAAGGGCAACACAGCACAAACAACCATCCTCAATTTACTACATACCTAAGAATTAATTTGTTTTAAAAAACTTTATTCACAGACCTTAAACTGTACATCACTACTTTTGTCTGTGAAAAGGCATAAATTATTAAGTGCAAATATTGCTCTGCTGGACAACCTTCTAAGTGCTTCCAGACAAATTCCCCAAGGGAACAAAACAAAAAAACAAAAAACAAAAAAAACAAAAACAAAAACAAAAAAAAAAAAACCAGAAAAAAACCCCAATACACCACTACAACCAAACAACACACCAAAACCTTGACCAGTTTGAATTAAAACAAGTGGCTCACCTGCTTCGAGGCCATACAACAGAGCGGGACCTGGAGCGTGATCTGGACCTAGATCTGGAAAAACAAAAAAAACAACAAAAAAAAGAAAGCTCTACTATCACATGCTTCATACAGGTGAGTTAAAAAACAGTTATTGCCAATGTCCAGAAGACTGAAGTTTGTTGGACTGCTGGTTTAGCTGGAGTAATTTTTATCATTAGAAGGTTGTAGCACCTCTGATCAGCAAAGCCATGCATGTAAAATGAATCCCACTGTCTAACTGGACTAAGCAATTACAGCCTGTACACGCGAGGCTGAATGTGGAAGCCTTAACCATAGGGCAGGCCTCAAACTTTGGTACAACATTAGAAAGGAAAAATAAAATTTCAGAAACAGTAGTTCCAGAATTATACACTTAATTTTTTAACAAAGTATTCAGAGTAACTCTTAAGCACATACCACGACCACTACCAACACATGGATTGCAAAACAAAATTACTGATTATATATGCTATATATAGAAACTTGATATTTCAGCTCCAAATTACATGCCAGTCAACGATGCTGTGGGTTTAACAGCAACCACGTACCTTGACCTTCTTAGAGAACCAGAGCGGGACCTGCGAGGTGAGAATGATCTGTATCTACGAGGAGACATCGACCTGGACCTGCGGTAGGAAGCTGACCTGGATCTGCAAAACAAAGTAAAAACCAACCCATCACTGCAAGGTACTTTTCACAACAACTACAAGAAAGGAAGGAGGGGTCCCCAGAGGAAGGAGCGGGAATGAAAACACCAAAGGCAGAGCCCCACCTCCTACCACGGCTGCGACTGCGTGACCGGGAATACCTTCTTCCTCGGGACCTCGAGCGGGATCTAGACCGGGACCTGGGTTTAGGTTAGAAAAAACAGGTATCAGCAAACGGCTGCAGCAACCAGCATGAGTGAGGCCCTGCTGAAGTCAAAAACTTTTTTCAGACAACTAAAAAAGAGAATTTAAAAATAAAATAAAACAAGAAAATCCAAAAATGAAACCAAACAAAATAACAAAAACACACCACTAGCATCTGTCAGTTGGAAAAATGTCTGGGCCTACTTGTCTTGAGCATTTTT
>VRYO01000168.1:3668784-3686016 GCA_009812075.1 Sialia sialis | reverse complement strand
TAGTTCTTTAGTTGTCTGAAAAAAGTTTTGACTTCAGCAGGGCCTCACTCATGCTGGTTGCTGCAGCTGTCTGTTGATACCTGTTTTTTCTAACCTAAACCCAGGTCCCGGTCTAGATCCCGCTCGAGGTCCCGAGGAAGAAGGTATTCCCGGTCACGCAGTCGCAGCCGTGGTAGGAGGTATGTTTAGGTTTTTCTTTTATTCCTGTTTCCTTCTTTTGCCCAGAAAAAGCTACTCTTTACCAGCTCTTGGCATTCCTATCTTTGCAGGTCCAGGTCAGCTTCCTATCGTAGGTCCAGGTCCGTGTCTCCTCGTAGATCTAGGTCCGTGTCTCCTCGCCGGTCCCGGTCGGGTTCCTTGAAGAGATCAAGGTAAATCAGTAAATCAGGTGATCAGGTCAATCAGCCTTTTAATTTTTAAAAGGATATGTGATTTATTTTTTTTGCTGTTTTCTTTTTTTTTTTGGATTCCAAAATGTATTGGATAGCAGATTTCAAAAGATGCTGACTTCTAGAAGTCAGCATGCTTAAAAATGTTCCTGGTAATCCTAGTTAAATTCACAGACCTGCATATGAGTTTTGAGATCTTACTTGAGACAGTGGCATCTCCCACAATGAATTTCTTTGTCTAAAATGTCTAATGATCATGTAGGTCTGTGATTGTATAGGTTTTAGTTCACATGTAGACATTCATTTATATAGTGCTGTAATTGTCATAATTTCTGTTTGAGTTGACTTCCTTTTAATTTGTCTCAATTTTTTAATTTCAGGTCTAGATCACGATCCAGATCTAGATCCAGATCTGTTACATGGCCCAGAAGCAGGTATGTGACTGTACACACTTGGTTAAACTTGCTTAAAAGTCTGTTTAGACTCTCTTAACAGATGGAATTTTTTTTTCCAGAAAAATGCGTGTTTTCCCTCCACTAACTTAACTTTCTAGTTTTAAAAAGCAGTTCAGAAGATTCTTACTTATACCACTAACATCTAGATCCCTATAGTAATCACAAATACTGGTTTGATCAGGTTGCATTAAGAGCTCCCAGATGTAGAATTAATCTCAAAAGTGTGTTTTTCTTTGTGCAGTACACACAAGATTGTGGATTCTTCCCACTATTTTTCACAGAATGCAGAATACCCTTCCAGTAGTGTGTTACTGCTTTATTATCTGCCAGGCAAGTCTTGAAGGGCTTGCTAGTGTCTCCTGAGTGTTAGAGCTGCAATTGCAGCTCTGTTGAATATCAGTGTCAATCTGCAGGAGATGTTTTTAATTAGAGATAAACACCTGTCAGAATTACTTTGTACCGATAAAAATGTCACAAGAGTAACAGTCAGATCTTAAAGGAACACCTTATGCTATTTGTTCCTTTACACTTTACTTGATAATAAGTTTGTGAGCCTTGTCCTTCATGGAGCTTCACAGAGCCTTGTCCTGGCAGCAGGGCTATCTGGGTGTCCTCAACAAGAGCAAGAGTAAATGGAGATTCTGCTCTGGATTTGGAATTATTTATGGCCCAGCCTATCCCTGTGCCAGTTTTAATGGCTGCTCTTGGAAACAAGGAACAGTCAGCCATGAAGAAAGAAAGGAAAATACAGGATAGCTTCAGCCAAAGGGAGCAGGTGGAAAATCCCATGGCTCAAGGTGGCATTTTTTGAGGATGGACAGCAAGCAATGATGGGAATTTTAAGAGAGATGAAGACCAGTTGGCTTAATTAAGACCAGAAACACACATAGTCCAGAAGCTGGTAAAAGGAGAAGAAGCTTGCCCAAGGCAGTAGAGCAGTGCCTCTCTGACTGGGTACACCTGTGGCTAAACCATGTTGAATATTAGTACTGCTTGTTCCAACATGACTTAATCATGGCTTATCACTGTTCACTATCAGTGATGAGCAGGGAACAGCTACAGTCAGCAGACTCTCAAAGAGGAAAACATCTTGATTTTACCACCATTGCTTTCTCTTTTGGCACCAGGCTGGTTTTCTGCAGGGTAAAGGACACTTGCAACTAATGTGTGACACTTTACATTGTAAGTAGGGATTAAGTGGCTTAGGCATGGGAAATTACAGATGGACAACTAGACAGAAGAAGCAAAAGAATTGTGCTTATGCAATTGAAAGATTGTTTCTTTACAGAAAAATGCAAGGAATGCATTGCACTCAGAGACAGGTTCTGGGTTCATGAGGGAGACAGACTAAATGAGTACATGACATTTGTTGTTTGACAGTGTCACAACACACATCTGGAAATTGTTGTGGAAAGCCTTGGATGTGGAATGCAGAACACTTGGGGGACCTCAAAATTTCAGCAAGGCTTTCAGGCAGTATTAGTGTTCCTGTGGTGCAGCAGTATCAAAGGTGGACATTTTCCACACTTCTTTCATTAGGGTTAAGGTCAAACATTAAAAAATAATCTACTTGAAGCAAGTGGATATAAAAGATGAACTTCACAGAGAAGATACTTGTAGGAACGAGCTGTCTGCAACTGCAGTGGCAGATATTGCTCAAGTCCAATAAAACCTGCAAGTTTAGAGCATGGCTTTATATTAGTTTTGTGAAAATATTGGCCAGGATTTGGGTTGTTCCTGTGTTCCTGCCATCAGCAAACACTGGCCACCAGCTAGGGACCAAAGTACAGAGCAACTCAAGACTTCTTTGGAAACTTAACAGGCAGAACCCTGGAAACTTGAAGGATTCTGTGTATTCAGCATGACAGCACTCATCCATCGACAAAGTCTGAATCCTGCAGTCCCAAATGTGGGAACCTGCATGCTCTCAGTTTCCCTGCTGAGCTGTGATTTTTCTTATTGCAGGTCTAGGTCTCATGGCAGATCAAAGTCTGGCTCACCGGCTAAGAGGTGAGCATGCACACATAGACTCTGCAGTAACGTCTGAAATTTAGGTTTGCA
Organism: Sialia sialis; assembly: GCA_009812075.1. NCBI lineage: Eukaryota > Metazoa > Chordata > Aves > Passeriformes > Turdidae > Sialia > Sialia sialis. Next base: position 3,683,111 of record VRYO01000168.1, on the reverse strand, counting down.
TGATTAACAGAGCCTGGTCCTTTAGAAAAATATCCCCCAAACATGGGTCCCCAGCTAATCTCTTTGTTATATGGCAGAAGTTACAACATTTTCTCTGGAGCTATTTGGATTGTGTTCCTTACCTGTCTCTAGGTTTTCATTAACACTTTGTAGTTTCCAACATAGTACTAATTTTTTGTGCCTTCATGCTCAGTTCTGTTAAATTTTTTTGTCCATCAGATAAAGAGCTTGAGCTTTGTTAATGCTTTTCATAAACCACAAATCTGGTGACGTTGCTTTTCTCAAAGCCTCACCTTAGTACCACCCTTTGATTTTCTGTTTGTCTGAAGCTGAAGGAAGTTGCTTAAAATACATCTTCACACTAAATGAATGGAGAATCCCTGTCAGAGTATAAGTTGATCTGAAAGCTACCATTGGATAGACCTGGCTAGACCCCTGTAATTGACTTTCTGATAGGTTGGGGTTTTTTAAATAGCAAGTTCATCATGTAAGCTGCATTGATGCTGTTCTGTTTTGACAGCCGGTCAAAGTCCCGGTCACCATCTCCAAAGAGAAGGTACGTTGGTCTCCCTACTAATAGCATAGATCCATAGAGCTGGCATTTTAGTATCTGCACTGGTCTCTGCTGAGGAGTTTGCTGCTTGTAGGAAAATACTGGAAAAGTATTTTGCTGAGATCTCTTTCACAGCAATGATGTTGTGGCTTTCTATATGTGGTGATAAATCTTCAGGGTTACATAGCAGTGTCTTGTCTTTGCTGCCTTGTTCCTTTTGGTTCACTGACAGTTTTACTGCACAGACACTGGTGAGCTTAAAGTATAGAATAAATGTAGGAAATCAGCTGTCAGTCTCATTAAAAGCTACGTTGACATTGAGGAAGGTGGAGTGGAGTAATCTGGCACAGCAGTCAGGAATGGAAAATCAAGCCTGTTATGCTCACTGCTGTTAGATTATTTTTTTCTTTCCCAGTAAGTCAGTAAATAGTTTTCTCTGTGTGTGTGTTGCACAGAGTAATAGGTAGAATATGTGTAATGACAGGATCAGCAGCATTTTTTCCCTAATTACAATTATTTAATAGTTCATTTTTACAACTTTAGTGTCAAACAATCACAAGGGCAGGAATAAGTCCTCATAAATGCTGAGTGATCACCACGGTAGGTTTTGACAAGCTGTTGTATTAGAACAGTGAAGAAGTATCTTACCCCTTTGGAGGTCACTATAAGTAATATCCTTAGGATGGCCTCATTTTAAAAATAACAGTAAAGAAATGTATTGTCTCCAGATCATCAACCTGTTAACTATTGCCAATAGTGATTGGTTATTTTATTTAAAAAGAGTGCTTAAAGGGAACCAGAGTCTGGGTATACTCCTATTGCTTTTTTCTGTATTTGTGATTCCCAAGCAGCAACTGAAATGTTAATTGTGGATTCTTTTCCTTTCAGCCGTTCACCATCAGGAAGCCCTCAACGAAGTGCAAGTCCTGAAAGAATGGATTAAAGTTATGAAGTTAATCTTTTAGGAAGAAAGTTATTTTGCTTACATTATTATAAGGGATTTTGTGGTGTCTTTGTAAATGTAAGAATGTAGATAGAAGAGTATATCAACTAAAATTTGGCATGATCTGGGTCTTCGGAGTTAGTCACACCAATAGACTAGCACAGGTCTCTTTTTATTGTTTGAATTAACTTCCTGTGATATGAAAATGTGGGACTTTTTTATTGGCACATTGAAATAAAACGTGTATTTTTAACTAAAACTCCTCTGTAGTAACCCTGCTGCTTCTGTTAATGTTTGGGTAATTTTAGCTGTGTGCCATGTAACGTGGATGAAAAATGTCTAAAATGGGAATCACTAATCCCAGCTGGTGTCTTCTCAAGATAGTCACTTTTCACATCTGCTGTTGAATGGTCTTTGGTGGAAGGATCATTCCTGCTCTCCTTGAAATGGAATTTAGAATCCATCTCTGTCTGCAGATGGATAAAAATTTGCATATGCTGTTTTCATTCCTTGGTATTTAATGGGCATTCATTTTTCTGCCTGGTCTGTTTATTCTGCAAAGCTCATTCTCTGATGTTTGACTGTTGATACGAGATGCCCCAAAAATGTAAAGATAAACTTTCCTCCAAACCACATCTTTTAAGCAAATAACATCTGCAGAAACCTCTAAAGGTAATATAAGTCATTAATAACTTGACAATTGCTACTTTCACTTGTTGCATTTTTTAGTTCCTTAGGCTATTGATATAAAGAAATTTTTTTAAAATATCTCAAGGTGTGTTTTCCTTCTTTGAGGGAAGGATTCTCAGCTGCCCGCAGGAGTTCTAGCCTGATTCACAGAAACTGGTATGGTTGTAAAGCAGCCCATATCCTGGAGATGGCTTTGTTGAATGGTGCCAGTTTCTTACAACAAATACACAACCTGCAAGAGTCATTATTTGTGTATAGATGTGTCAAATTATCCTCACTCTGTATGAAGGAATTGCATGATAATGCACTTCAACACTGATCACAGCAAGGGACTGGCAACAATGTTGTACTGTAAACAAAAAAATGCTAGAGAGAGGGTAGAAAAGCATTTTTTCTTTTTGTTGGAATTGGCTATCGAGCAGAAATAAAGGCCAGTTTGAGCAGCAAGTAAGCACTGAAATGGAAAGCCAGGCCTGTTTGGGCTTCCAATGAAATCTATCATGGCAGTTTGCTTCCACTGTGTAAACCACTACAGAACAGCTTAAATAAAGTTACAAGATGAACTTTGTTACACCTGGGGTAACTCCTGGTTTTCAAGAAACAGATTGCCTGTTAATAATGACTGTGTGGAGCTTTTCCAGTAGATGAGTCAGCAGTCCAGATCCTGAAGGTGCTGCTCTGCTGCAGCATCCTCTGGCCTTTGCCTGGTCCTCGCTGGGGCTCACCATGACCACTGGTGTTCCAGATGGATTCTGGCTATAGTCACCAAAATCCTACTGCTGCCACAGAGGGAGAACAGGGCGTACACAAATGTTACCCTGCAGTGATTGAGCCCAAATGCCTGAGGCCTGTGAAAAGTGTTTGGAATATTTTGCTGGTTGTGCATTGTGAACCTGGTGAGAGGCACAAGTATGCCACTGCTCTGGAATTTCATCACCTTTTCTTTTCTGTACTCCCAAGGAAAACCTGCTCCACAATAAATGTGCAGACTGACACGACAGCTCTACTGGTACCTGTTTTTCAGTACCCAGAGACACTGGAAGACTGAGCAGAAGAGCCCAGGGTTTCTCTAGGGGGGCTGGGGTTCCTCTAAACCCAGACATGAGAACCTGAGCAAGGAGCAGGGCTGTGCTGGTGCAGACAGCCACTCCGAAGGACAGCCAGCACTTGTAAGGGGCAGAGGAGGAGCAGTCACAGGGGTGGCTTCTGTGCAGCCGTGCTGTCCAAAATGGAGCTCTGGCCTGAGTGTGGTAGGATTTCACCACACATTCCATACAATGTTTGTGAGCAACCGCTGACACATGGGTGTGTTGCGTGACTGGTGCTGCTGTGCCTCTGGGCAGGCTGTGCACACCCCGCACAGGCTGGCTGGGGTTGAGGCACAAGGGGAAGTGTATCTGAAGTCTCCAGTGTGGTGGGCAAGCCCCACTCTCAGGGAAAAGGGGGTTCCCCTGCTTTCCAAACCGTTGTTTCCTGTTGGTGGCCTTTGTTTTGCAAGGGATACCAGCCCTCACACACAATATGACCACTACTGTGCACAGCAGGAGAGTAGCAGGGCACTTCTTCCAGTGTCAGGGTGGCACAACTGACTGTGACAGGGCTGCCACATTTGCAAGCCCAATGGCCAGGCACTTCCACTGGGGTCAAGGGCATTCCTGCATCTCTGCAGCTGAGGAAGCATGGGTGCAGCAGCATGGCAGGAGAAGGTGGGACACAGTGCCTGATGCAAGGACTGTCTACCTCTTTCCCTGGGGAGTGGGCTGCCAGTTCCTTAATTGGATGGTGCTGTCATCCCCTGGCTTGTGCCAATTTTTCTGAACCCTCAGAAACAGAGGTTTTCATCAGAGAGTTCCCTGATACAGGGTTTTGGAGATTTCATGTGGAAACACACTGTTGATGGGTTTTCTCCTGCAGGACTAAATGGGTGTGCCCATTTCACTTCAGCAACCAAGGCAGAACATAGGAGTTTATCCAGAGAAACCAGCTGAGATAATCCCAGCACACCATCCTCCTCGAGGCTATGCTGCATGAGCACTGCACACTTAGAGAGGGCACTTTGATGGAAATAGCAGATGTAACAATCACAACTGTATCAGCCTTCCCACATGTTCCACATGTATATTACCAGATATTCCCCTGCTGTAGCTGGAGCTGTGACATGCTATGCCCCTGGCATTTTTACTCCAAAACAAAACACAATGCCCAGGGTGAGAGGCTGGACGGAGTGTGAGAGCTTCGCACAGATAGCAACAGAGGTGGTGACAGGAGTTAAAGCCAGCAGAAACCACAGGTGAAAATGACAGAAGAGGAAAAAGGCTCCCAGATCAGATGCATCACCCAGGGTGGTTGGAAAACTCTGTTTGGCACCTGGCAGGATTTCTGGCTCAGCTGCTGGAGGCACTTACCCCTCTCAGTGGTGGGAGTCAGCAGCCCTTCTCCTCAAGCAGTGTTGAACACAAGCCATGTGGTGTGGTTGTATTCCTCACCCGGATGGAGCAGGACATTGGGGAAGTGAGGCTGGGGAGAGGCAGCAGCACGTCAGTGACTGAGTGCATTCCATGGGACCAGAAAGCATAGCTGCATCCCTTTGTTCTTCCCAAGGCACATTCCCACAGCTCCCCCCAGCCATTTCCAGCAGCAGTGTGTAACCACCCACCACTTGCCAGCGGGCTGAGTGGGTGAGTCCTACTGCTGGTTGAATTCAGGCCATGAGGAATGATGCAAACATAAGAGGATGTGGCAAGGCCGTAGAGGGGTCATCTGCTCTAGACCCCACACCTTTGGGAAGCTGTGCTGCGCAGGGCCAGTCCCTGCTGTGCTGACTGACCCCTGTCTAAAGCCACTGTGACCTGTGCCTGCCTCACGTCTGGTGTCTGCAGTGTTCCCTTGACAAGCAGACTCTGTTCCTACATTTAGTGCCCTACAGACATGGAAGGTGGTGGGGGTATGTCCTCTGCCACAAGTAACCCGTGCAGGGAGAAGGGACAGCTCACCTTGTTAACAGCATCAGGCCAGTTCTGGGTTTCCAGGCAGAAAGCCGAGTGCTTGGGGTACGTGGCAGCACCTTTGCCCTTCAGGGAGCCATCGAGGTTGTTCCCGGTGTAAAACTGAATGCCAGGCTGGGTGGTGTGAACCTCCATGGTCCTGCCGCTGGGCGGGTGGAAAACCCTGTGGAGATGCCAGTGGGGGGATGACATGGGAGTGGCTGAATGGGCTGTAGGGGTGGGGATCCTGCCAAGGTCCCAGCCTACCTGGCCACAAGGCGTCGGTCCTGCCCCTGATGCAGGCAGAAATTGTGGTCAAAGCCATCCAGGTGAAACTTCTGCAAGTGCTTGCCCAGCTCCACAGGCTGCCGGAGATCGAATCCAGTGCCCTGCACGGCGGCCACCTCCCCTAAGCAAGGAGAGCAGCAGGCTTAGTCACTCACCCACCTGCCAGCAAGCCCTACCTTGTCCTCCAGCACAGCTGGCAGCTCCTGGGGATGCTGCTGTTCTTACCGGGGGTGAAGCACAGACAAGGAGCAAGAAAATGCACAGAGGTTTGTATATGTAAAAAATCAGCATTTGCTATCTAGTCCTTGTTAAGACCTGCTGTGGACATACAGTGTCCTCTGATAAAGCAGCACAAACAACCCCAGGACATATTAAACACAGTGCAAAACAGTCACCCCAACCCAAAGGTGAGGGGTTTTGCTTGGAGGGCAGAATTAACACCTTAGGGAAAAAATGAAACTATTCCAATTCAGGCAGCTGCATAAAATATAGCAAGTGGTGCACACAGAGGGTCTGTCTTTAACAATTGCACAAATCTTATTTTCACCCCAGGACTAAGGCTACCCACACAAGAAGGAACTGCAAAAGGTAGGAGTAGCAGGCTGGCCACAATTAAGATGTGAAATAGCTCCATAGTGAAAGCAGCAGGGAGAAGCAAGGCACTGGGCTGGGTATGGCCTTAAGCTCTTCCCCTGTTTGTGCACAAGCATGAGCAGAAGCCACCTGGACCAGAGAATCCACTCCTCCAGGTGCCACAGGGAGCTTGTCTCCTGGATGGGCTCACATAACAAGCCTCACATCCCATGTCCCTCTGACCCCATTTCCTGCTGCTCCTGCCTGCTCCCTGGGGCTGGACCCAGTTACCAGCACCTGGCTCTAGTCACCCTGCCCAGGTACAGTGGGACTGCACCCAAAGGTGAGGGCCCTACTTTGTTGGGGGTCCCCTGGGTGCTGGTGTCCCGCTTGCCAGGCAGTGCTGCTGCCCACACCCACCAGCATTGCTCAGAAAGATCACCTCCGTCTGGTGCTGCAAGTGCTGCATCACCTACCAGTAGGGATCTTGGTGTCATCCACAGGCAGGTAGGAATCTGCTTCAATGGAGATCTCGTGGTCATAGATATCCCTGGAGCCCTGCAGGAGGATGGGAAATGCTGGGATTCCTGTTGCAATCACTGTTCAAACAGCCCTAAGCACAGCTCTGAAGTGACAGCCCACAGTGGTGCCCCAGCTGATCAGGCACTGCCTGGAGCAATCAGAGCCCTCATTCCACCTTGACCTTGGGCACAGGACAAAGGTATGGCAGGCAAAACCTTCATGGGCCCTAGGGGCTGTAAATCCCATGGGGATGAGACCACAAATCTGTACTTGTACCTCACTGAGCACTACCACCCTGCAGACTGACTAGCCAAAACATGCTGGGTACTGAGCACACAGCAGCAGGGAGAAGGGGAAGGAAGCAAGCAGGGGGAAATGCAACCCATCCTCCTGTCTCATCTACACTGCTGTGGAGGTTTGCTCCTCCTCCTCTTCCACAGCCTCAGGAATGCTGGCAGGGAACCTGCTGAGTTGGAAGGGGAGCAGGCTCAAAGCTGAGCCTCCAGGCTGCTATCTAATCTGAGCAGCAATTTCATGCCCAAAGGTCTCCTGTTCCTCTGGAACACTCCAGAGTTGCACACTGCAAGTGTTGGTAATACCGCACCTCTGGGAGCACCAACAACTGCACAGACATTCTCAGGGCAGCAGCCTGGGCACAGCTCCTACTCAGAGGGGCTGGGCTGTCTCTCACAAAACTTTAAAGGGCCTTTGTCTCACATCCAAATGTGACTGCACTGTATCATCCTATTGCTCTGCCCAGAAACACTTTATTTCTCAGATCCTTTTCCTCCAAGCCCAGTTATAAACAGTGAGATAAAATTCACTGCCCGTATGGTTGACCAAACCCAGTATGGGTGTGTGGGAGCCCTCTGCATCCTGCTGCTGCAACCTTGCTAGTTTGCAATCCTGGTAATCTCACATCCCCTTTCCATGATGTTTCTTCTGCCCATTTTGATCAGGGTACTTTGGTGCTGCTACTCCAGGCCCTGATCTCAACTGCACCACCCTCTCAGAAATGCTAACAGAATACAGCTAAGAAATGCCAGGCCACCACTGGGGCATGCCAGCTCTGCACCTCCTCTGTAACCTTCCCAAGGGACCAGAAGAGAGCAAAACTGCCCAGTTACAGACAAAAGGAGAACTGACATGCTCAACTGGATGTCTCTGCTCAGGAAGCACTGAGACAAAGTGTCCTCAGCTGAGGTCCACATGTTCCTGCAAGCAGTCCATGACGCACAGAGACAACCTCCACTGCTGTGTTCCCAAAATCATGATGTGTTTTGACCCCAAGACCAGCACATTGGTCCCAATGATCATGCCATGGGTCCCCAGGCTTTCTCCCTCTGCACAGTGTGTCTCTGTGGGGCCCATCTCCCCACACTTACCTGCCCTGCCAGGTTGAAGTACGCGTGGTTTGTCAGGCTGATGGGGGTTGTCTTGCTGGTCTGGGCCTGGTAGTTGATGACCAGCTCCCTGCCATTGAGGGTGTAGGTCACCCAGACTTTCAGGTCACCAGGGTAGCCTTCCTCACCATCGGGGCTGAGCCGGAAGAAGCGGACGCCATTTGGGAGCATCTGGGGGCTCCAGAGAACCTGCAAGGAGCACGGCCATTAGTGGGACACGAATGGGAACATGATGCCCTTCCCCCTGCCCCAGGCTGGGCTATAAACAGGGACAGAAGGCATGCAAGGGATGTTGCACTGAAACAAAGGCTTTTTCAATCACCTTTCCAAGGGAAACACAAGCACCAGCCTGCTCTTGGTCAGCCAGGACCACCAGCAGGGAACAAGCTTTCCACTGAGCAGCCAAACAAATGAGGCAATTTGGAAATGATTCAAGTCTGATGGGGATCTGTTCCAGCCTGGTTATGCCATGCCTGAGAGTCCAGGTTTGATTTTTGCCCTGCAGCTGGACTTATCCAACCCTTTCCATGGATCTTCTCATGAGCAGCACCACTTCAACAAGCTGCTCTCCTTCCTTCTGCTCATCAGGCCCTGGCTTCTAGGACAGTGTAAGAACACCCGGGGAGCTCCTGCCCAGGGGCTGGGGTTGGGTTAAATGGTACCAGATGTGCTGTCAGACACATCCAGAGGGCTGGGACCTCTTCAGTTCTTGTCCCTGCCAGAGGAGCAGCACCAAACATGCTGGCAAGGGAAGTAAGCCAGCACACTGTACACAGTTGCCTAGACAGGTTGCTTGGCCCTGGTCATGGCCCTCATGCTGAGAGGATGGATGTGCAACAAGAGACTCTCTGGAGCTTCATATTTCCCTAAGGAATAGTTACTGTCTAATCAAAGTGGGCAGATTCAGGAACAGGAGTCAGATAATGCTGTTGAGATGATCCCTCTCATGTCCTATACAGAGATCACCAATATGGGGCATGGGCAAAAGCCAGCATTTTGAGCAAACACAGAACCTGAGAGCACCAAATACACCTGGCTGCAGAGCAGGCCCTTCTGCACAGCGTGCAGTCTGACTGCAGCTCCCACAGCTGTAAGGGTGCTGCGGTTTTTAAAATACAAGTTTCAATTTAAGTTCTTTGAAAAAAAGCTATTAAAGTCCAGGAAGCATACAGGTATCACTATCTCTTTTTTAAGATAAGAGAGTTATTTTCTGAAGTCCTCCAGCAGTGTGGTCTCGTACTGCTGCCCTGCAAGTGCAGCTGCCAGCTGCTTTCATCAGACCACACACTGACCACAGCACTGATGTCTGCGAGATCAAGTAAAGCTCAGAAAATGACCAAGATAATTACAGCCAAATGGTAGTGTGTGTTTTTTGTTAGGGCTGACCAGCTAGGGCTCATCATCACTGAACAGTAATTGTTTCCTGGCTGCAGACAGTCTTGGGCAGGTGTCCAAGTGGGCCCTATGGGCCAGAGGACACAAAGCTTTGGCTAGGAGATGTCACTGCCTTGTCCTCAGCAAGCTGGTGAGACTTCAGCAAGCAGGGTGAAGAAGCAGAAGAAAAGACCACTTCCCCTGTCTGCAGAAGACAGCCTGGCAGTGCTGTCACAATGAAATGCATGCTTTCAGCTCCAGATCACAGGTGTCAGGGTGTATAAAGAAACTTTAAACCAAGCAAAACTCTTTGGGGGTACAACAGCCAAGTCACGCCCAGTACTCCCCATTTTCTAAGGCTGCTGAGGAGCATTTCATCCCGACCCAATGCCAGTTCACACTGACTTTTTTCCCAGGCACCCTGGCATTTACCCCATCAGCCTGGATTCCTTTCACAAAGAAACCCCATTAACCCCAGGAAACCAGCTGCACTAGCATATTCATGTGTTCTTTGGGGGAAATGGAGGATCAGCTACTTGCTGGTTACAAATGCACTTGATCCATCAAATCCCAAGGCATCAGGAAAACAGATTTCTGAGCCTGCTCTGCAATCAAGCAGAGTTATCAGCAAGGCTTTCAAAACAAGAGATCCTCCACTGCTTTTACCAGCTGTACCACAAATATCAGACTTGAGCAGCAGCTCTTGGGAGGAGAGAGAAAATGTTGAATGCCCTGCAGCCAGAGAAGGTTGTTTCATCTCAGGAGGTCATAGGGGAGGGCTGGAAAGAAGAGACAGTGATCCTGGATCCTGGGGCATTTTGCAGGCCTGAACTAACCCCCCACTGCTGTGAGTCAGAGTGAGAGCCCCAGGGATGCTGTCACAGGATGAAAGCAGCACAGAAAGGGGCAATGCAATGACTGAACTTGCAGCACCGCCCTGCTCTCCCCTTACTTGGGAGTGCTGTCACAGGCAAGCAGCAATCATAAGTTTCTGAAAACTCAAGTCCTTCTGACTCTAGGAAGAGCTATGGGCAGGTAACAGCCATGAAACTGCAGGTAGAAATGAGTCTTCATGGACAGACCATTGTTCCCAAGGAAACTTTCTTTGGGCACTGGCACAACTCCGTGACACACTCCAGGTTGGTGCAGCTGGTGCCTGAGGAGCTTCCATTGCTCCTGAGGCTGGGTCCTCACTGCCATGTCCCAACTCAGGCTCTGCAGAAGCAGCACCTTGCCCAGAATAACCATATCAGAACTGGGCTCCTGAGGCTCAGAGCTGCAGCCACTCAGAGGAAGCACAGCAACCCTCTGCTCGGCATCCAAGGAAGACATAAGTCAGCCCTGCAAACTCAGGCAAAGACAAGCCAACCCAGCAGCTCACAGGATTTGTTCCACTTCCCCCTGTTTCTGCACTCACAGCATTTTATGAGCTTATTCAATTCGGTAACCACCACAAAATGCTACAGGTTTCAGGGGTGTAGACATCACACACTTTTGCCACAACCCCACAGGCTGTATCCTGGCAGGACACTGGGATTTTCACCTTGTCAAATCCCTTGGCTCCTCCATGCAGGCTGTTGGGCCCATTGTTGATGAACAGCTTATACTCCTTCTCGTTCAGCTTGAACCTGCCGTTCGCAATCCTGTTGGCAACACGGCCCACGACAGCACCAAAGAATGGGTGCTTCCTCGTGTAACCTGGCCAGAGAAACAGCACATGGTTAAACAGAACCCTTGGGACAGGATGGGTGGTCTCCAGGAGTGCTTATGGACTCAGAGGTGTCTCTCTCTGCTTCCCTCCAGGACTAAATAGGTGACTGCAGTCCCAGCATTTCACAGAACACACAGCTCACTAGTCATGTGCATCTTTGATTAACATAGCCTGATGGGATCTTGTATTCTTTGCAGATTAAAAGAAAAAGCCTCTGTCATTGCTAGTTTGCCAGTCCAGGAATGACTCAGAGCTGCCCTAACAGAGTGGCACACTGCCACCAGCGTCCCTATTCCACATACACCACAGAACCCAGGAGAGGCAGCAGGAACTCTATCCTTCAGCCCATGATTTGGGGGGGGGACGGGTGGCTTACAAGCAGGTTAGGCAGTGTGGCAATAAACCAGTAAGGGCTGGTTAAATTGCCTGATTGTGGGTTTTAATTTTTTTTTCCAAGAAACATACTAAGACCCACCTTCTAAAGTGTCAAATCCTAGGACAACATCTGAAAACTGCCCATCCCTGTCTTTTGTCTCCAGAGTGGTGATGATGCACCCGAAAGACAGGATCTCCACTCTCACGCTGTCCGACTGTAAGACGAACTTCTCCACCTCTCCGCCTCCCAGCTCCGGGGGCATCCGCCCGAACGCCTCTCTCCTCACCGTTGTCATGGCTCCCTAAAACCCGGCCACCGGCAACTTCGGCGGCAGCCGCAGCCTTGCCTGGGAAGGACGCTCAGGACGAGGAAGCAATGGCGGCGGGATCGGAGCGCTCCCAGCTCCAAAGGGCAGCCAGAACAACCTTCGGCCGCCTTCCGTGCGGGGCGGAGCCGCGCCGTGTCCGGCGGAGCGGAGCTCCGGGCATCCCGGGGCTGTCACCGAGGGGCAGCGGCCTCCAGGGGCTGGCGGAGGGCAGCGGGAAAGATGCCGGGGGCAGCGGGAAGGATGCCGGGGGAGGGAGCGAGGCTGCGGGCGTTGCCGGGCCGGGCAGCCCAGCAGCCACCTCGCAGGCTCGGGAGCCGAAGCATCGCCGCCAGCAGCTCCTGTCGCCCACTTGCATCACACAGACACGACTTTCACGGCCCGTGCAAAGCGTGGCATGACAAAACGCTGCTTTCTCCCGCTGTGCCCTCCATCAGCCCCTCCGCAAGAGGCACAAGGCAGCGCCTGCTGATGGTGCTGTAACTCGGGCTCACCGCATTTGCTGGCCGGGGTGCTGTTATTATCAAAGCTGTGGCTCTCACCCGCACTCCATTAAAAGCAGCATCTTTTGAAATACCGACTTCTGCCTGTCTTTGCAGGTATTTTCAGTCTGTGGGGAAAACCCACATTTTTCACATTTTACATATTTTTCACCTCTCTTGGCCAGGCTCAAGTGCAAGGCACAAGAACATCTCACTACAATTTGATATGGTTGTATTTATATTTATATGAGGGCCCATTTCCAAAATTAGTTCAAGTAACCAATAACTCCCACCAAAAAACCTCAGCTGGTCAACCAGAGGTTGCTAAACATCAATTTCCAACTCAGCCATCATCTTTTTAAAAGACCAACCATAAATTCCAAGCCAACACAGAAACAAAACCTCGCACCTGGGGTGGGCAAAGGTGGTTTGGAAATCCACATTTCTTTTGCACCTTCACAACCTGTGCTCTCTATCCAAAAACAACATTTGAAGCAAACATACCTTTCTTTTTTTCTGCTCATCAATATCACCTCCCATGTGAGACAGGATAGGGAGAAGCCCAAATTTTGGAGAGAGGAAGCTCCTGATGGATGGATGAGAGGTCAGTCTCATTTATAACTGAATCATGGAGTGTTTCCATGTGCAGAGCATTCCCAGAAATTCTCTCCTTAGCACCTCAACACCTCTCTCTTAATGTACTTCTCCAGACAGAGGAGGCATTTCTGCTCTGCAAAGACAAGATTTCATTAAGCTGTGGGGTTTTTAACACAAGAGGAGCTGCCATTTTGATTTACTTTTCTGATTCACAACAGAGAAGGTCCAGATCCGCGTCTTTGTCTGAGGTAACAGCTATGAATGCTGATTTTCTCACCTCCCTTCACAGATACAAGACCACTTGAACCCCAGTGGCCATCTAAGCCTCTGTGGTTGCAAAAGCAATACCAGAGATAAATGTGTTTATGAACCAGCCTCATGATTTTCAAGCCGGCAGATAAACTAGAAAAGAGACCACCTTGCAAAAGTCTGAATCCTGCAGGGAACAGTAAGAAGCCATGTCAGCTTCAGGATCTGAGCAAGGTATTCCAAGGGTCCTGCTTTATGACTTAGAGGATTTCTCATGGTTCACCTTTGCATGCAACTTGCCTCTCTGCTGCTAGTGAACGGGGAAGATGGGCAAGGGAGAGAGCAGGATACAAGCAAGTCATGTTCAACATCTCACCACACTAGATTTTCTCTTTTGTCATTCTTATTTTTAAGAAAGTGAGGTTTTGGGGCCTTGCTCACTGCAGCACTGAGTTTTGCTTAGACTGGTGGTCAAATGCAAGCTCCTTTCATTTTCTCCTCTTTTTTTCCAGAAGAAAACTGCAGCACTGGGCATGAACACATCTGGCATTGGTAGCAGGGCATTTCCACAGGCAGGGAGTGCTCAGAAGAGCTCGTTACTCATCTCTGAGACTTTGGTTTCACTTCTCTGCCTTGCAGCTCTGCATGGCAGTTGGGCAGTGCACCAGCTCTCTACTCATCTGCCCTCTCTCACTGAAAATGCAGCAGCTTTACCCAAGCCAAAATGGAAAATGCTTGTGAGGAACAAGGATTTATCTGCTCTGTCCCACAGGTCTCAGCTCCTCAACACCAACCAAGATATTTCTGTTCAGTACAAAAGGCAAATTAGAAGTCAGACTGTGAGTGGTCCTGTCTTTCCCCCACCACAAAGCTTGTAAAAAGACACACTGTGAAAAATCTTTTTTGTTGTTGTTGTTCGTTTTGTTTATTTTTTATTTTTTGGTTTTTTTTTTTTTTTTGAGAGGGAGCCATTTAACATACAGTCAACACCTATGACAAAATAAAGTTGTTAGAGAAAAGTTACAGAACAAAATTTATTTCCCTGGCATCAGAAGCTCAGGAATTCCAAGTGAGAGGAATGTCAGATTTGTTTTTACAAACAAGCTGTGGCTCTGCTGGTAGATAAGACTAGCACTGAGAGATAAAAGAAACAATGGGATGGATTCCACTGATTGATAAATGGAAAAAGATATTTGCCTTTAGAAACAAACTGTAGGTTTGCTGATAAATGAAATTGGATACTGAAAGATGAAAGAA
>VRYO01000168.1:3650190-3667784 GCA_009812075.1 Sialia sialis | reverse complement strand
CCCTTTATTTGAATAAAGCAAAAAGGACTCCTCTGTCTCCTTTTTGGACATAAATCTCTGGTGTTTGTGGGTTAATTTTCCTTACACAAGTGCCTGCAAGGCAGCTACCATTTTGCACAACAGAAGTGAAGCATTGGATTTTATACATGCTTGTGCTATTTTTGTAGGAATACTTTATTTTGTCAACATATTTTTCAAAATACTTTGCTTTTTTCCCCCTCCAATGGTTTTCTTTAATACAAAATACAGTAAATTTGCTTAAAAGGTCATAATGAACTAAAACTCTGTCTCTGTGAGATCTTTTCTTATTTGGTCAAAAGGCACTTCTGTAATAAATTACATCACTACATTTCGTTCCTTCATTTTGTCTTTGTGTTAAATCCAGCTATGATTTTCAGTTTATTCTGGACACAGAGCAAGACTTGAGGACTCAACTGATTAAGAAATTAATTTTAAAGGGCAATTCAAGTTCAATTCTGAAGAGATGTGTTCTGCACACTCATAGGATGCAACTCTGTTCTGAGTTACCCAGACCCATAACCTCCATTTTCATCACAGCTGACTTCTACAATGGAGCAGGAGAGTGATGTTAATGCTGCTCATCTTCCTTGACATGGGTGACATGTGTGTGTCCTGTGGGGAAACTTTGGACAAAACTCCTGGATCAGGTTTCTTGGACCAGATCTTTTGTTTTGGGGAACCCAGGGTGTTTGTCTCAGCACCATGAAGTGGTGCAGCTTCGCAGGCACAGGCCAGGAGCTCCTAAGCTGTTATCACACCAGTGGCATTTTAATTTGAATGTGACAGAGACATTCCAAACGCTGTAATACTTAAGCAATGGCCAATGGTTACAGTTTGCTGTTGCTCAAGAAACTTTCAGTAACAGCAGCAGTGATGTGCCCAGATGTGGTCTGTGGGGGCTGGCTGCTGCACAGACACAGAAGAGAATGCAGACATTGCTTCTTACACCCTCCAGCACTACAAGGCTGTAATTAAATCCCTGTTTCCAACACTCTCTGTATAAGCCTGAGGGGTTGAGCTGGCACGTGAAGCCTGCAGGGAATTGGAATCAGCGAGCAGAACAAAAGCAGAGACGTTCCCCCACCATTTTATTGTCTGTTTATTGAATGTATCTTCAGCTCTGCTGGGAACTTCCCGGCACACAGGCTTAAAATGGAGTGGAGCTGCTGCTTTTTTTTTTTTTTTTTTTTGCTTCATCTCTTCAGGGGCAAAATATACTGAGCCATTGATTAGGTTATTTTGGGATCGTGGCACGGCACAATTGTTTGCTGTTATTCTGGCAGTCATTTCTCAGAAGCCTGTTACGCACATTTCACAGAGCTCTTGAAAACACAGAGCTACCCAAGCACATTTTACACAGCACGTTTCTGATGTGCCTTTGTGTGCAAGTTGTTTGTGTCTCGGCAGCAGCCAAAGAGCCATGTGTTGGTTGCTATAGTAATTACTTTTCTTGAGAACTAAAATAATAGCTTACAGCTCCTGCAGCTCACTGCCGTGTAGGCTGCCTTGAACCAGAGACACTTCCATTTTGTTTTGGAGGGGGTTGGGGACTCCCAAGTATGCTGAAAGACAGACTTACCTCCTTTCCTCCCTTGTGCAGCTAATTTTGAATTTAACCTTTGCAGAGGACGTGCCACAGGTCTGAAGGCTCAAAAATAAAAGTAGCTTATGAAACAATAGGACAGCTTTGCAGCTGTGGTTTCTGATGGGGAGAGGATTTGGATTTGCTTTCCATTTGCTGTTACTGAAAGCTGGTAGGAGAGGGACAGAGGCTCATGATGAGACTGACTTTCGGTGCTAAGGACACAGCGTGGAGGCTCAGAGGAGCTTCAAAAATGCCGAAGCAAGCCAAGCAGGAATGTGACAAGGAGGGCAGCTCTGCACCACTGAACGTTTTTCTCTCTGGTGAGGTAACTCCTGTATGGACCTGCATAGGAGGTTTCACAGTGGACAAAACAGCCTTTCAGAGCAACCCAACAGCTGGCAGACACCACCTCCCTGCTTCTGTCTGCAGGCACAGAACATTTCTGAGTGACATTTTAAACTGCAGCTCTGGATGTCTGCTTGAAAGAACACTGTGCAGAAGCATTTCCCAGCAGTAGGACAAGCCCCATGCTCATGGCTCTGGGAAGGTCTTTCAGTTGCTTTGGGCTCCTGGACTGCCAAATCAGGGATTTCTGTGCAGCTTGCAGCCCGGTGGGCTGGCACAACATGGCACTTCTGGATCTGCCAAGGAAGCAGAAGAGAGGCAGGGGCAAGTGGCACAAGAAGCAATAAGCCTGATTACCCTCCTGCATAATAAAGCAGGTGCAGGTTGGCTGCAACTCAGACTCTTGACTCACAGGGGTTGACCTATATAAGGGTCCCAGCACCAGCAACAAGTACCAGCTTGGTTTTGCAGAGAGGCCAGCAAAGGGTGGGGAGGATATAAAAAAAGGGGTCGGGGAGGGAGCAAGAGAAGCTAGGATGAAAGCAGAGAGAAAACAAAAAGGGAAAGCATTTTATCTCCCAGTGCTGTCCTAGAAAATTTGCTCTCAGATGTGCACATGGTTGCATTGACAATTGGCAGGGAGATGCCAAAGGGAAATTAGAGCATCATCTGCTGAAGGCTGTGAAGGCAAAATAGTTCCTGTTCGAGCAACTGCTACACAGCGATGCAGGGAGGGGGGTGTTGGGGAAACCACAGGGCAAAACTGGGCCTTCATGTGTGAGCGGGATGTGCTTGGCTTGCAAGCAGCAGGTGATAAGAACTTCCCACGTGTAGCTGTGCAGATCTACCCCCACCCTCTCCCCAATTTAGGCATAGCATACACACAGGTTTTCTGCCTGCACAGCTCTGCAGCTGAAGCACAGTGCTGTACCAACAGAGCTCCAGAAGCAGGGAGCTACATGAGCATCCTCACTACTTGCAGGCAATGCTGGATAAAGAGCCCTTTGCCATGCCCACCTGTTTCCTCTGTTTGAAGCTTGAATTTAACAATAATGCTGCAACTAAAGCTAGGCTTCCTATGGCCTTGTTGCAAACCTCTCAGCCTATTTTCTGCTTTTTATCAGAAAATTTAGCTTCAGTCCTGGTGGACTTAAAATTGTCCCTGAAGCACAGCAGTAGAAACAATATTTAAGATGCAAGATCCGAAATGCAAGAGAGAAAAAAAGAGTACAGTAATTTCACACTCATAAGCCTCACCTGGCTATAAGCCGCACTTCTGGGTAGCCGGGAAGTCCATGGAATGTGTCCATAAATAAGCCACACCGGGTGATGAGCCGCACTTTTTTTTTTTAAAAAAAAAGCGAGGATCCATGTGCAACAAAGTAACGAGTTAGTAACAGAATCGCAGGAGCTTGGGGTTTGCTGTCAGGTGCTCAATTTGCAAACAGTTTTCACAGACTGGCAAAGCCTTTAAAGGCAGCCCCAGGCACCCTCCCCGTGCTGTGGGCCCTGGCACTCCCACCCCTGGCACTGGCTGCCGTGGCTCCCCGCACCACTCAAAAGCGGTGGCTCAGCAGGCTGGCCACGCGAACGTGACACAAGCACGCGGCTCGGCTTCATGTGAAGCTGGAGGCAGGTCGCCACCCACTCACCAGTGGCTCCACGGCAGCTCCCTGCCCGGCCGGCTTGCACTTCCGGGTTGGCATTTTGCCGGAATTTGTCCATAAATAAGCTGCACCTGGTGATTAGCTGCATTTCCGGGATCAGCTCGATCCTTCAGTGAAATAGGTGCGGCTTATCAGTGTGAAATTACTGTATTTATCTGGCAAGATGCTTTAGGAAACAAAAAAGTAACTCTAAGGCATGTGAAGACAAAATTTCACAATCCGTCCAGTAGATTCTACAGTTGATTCTGTAGATTATTGTCTGTCTTTGAAACATACCACCTGTATTCACAGTCACCAACACCTGCACCTTTAGCAAAGTAACAAAATTCATTTCTTTACTCACAATGGATCAGATGTGGCAGAATCTTGGCTCTTCTTAAACAGGAAATTTGCAGCTGTTGTGGGGACTTCAAATCACAATTGAAAACACGATCCGACTATGAGATACAGACTCAAGTTACCACAAAGTGAACAAAATAATTCAGACTTGTCTAACCACAAAAATATGACTCCTGATTTTTAAGCCATGGTTTAGGGGAGGAACAAGGCAGGGGTAATTAATGACTTTTGATTTCTACTGGTCTACAGAATGATTAATGAGAGTATTTCTGGACCACTAAATTTTTCTTTAATTTGGTAGTCAATTTTGTTATTATTTGCAATGAGCTGCTAGAAACTTAGAACATGTACCTTAGGAAGCCTTGTTATATTAAGAGCAAAAGCTGCAGCTATGTTAAAAATTCAGGGATGCTGCAAAAACTTTTCTGTACTGGAGAAACTAGTTTGTGCTGGACAAGTATTCTTGCTGGCATAATAATCATTTCTTAGCAGGAACTCTACTCCAGCAAAGACACTGTAAGATGAAAAAAAATCTCAAAAGTTTGTTCTCCCATATATGATAAAAAGGGCTCATCTTACATCACCATATGGCAGGTAGCCTGTCTAAAATATGTGGCAGCAGCTGGACAATGCATGAATGCTCCTGGAGTGTGAAAATCTGAAGTGTCCTTCAAGTGAGTATGTCAATGGCACCTTAGGGACATGCTTCATCAAGTGCGAGTTCCTAGCCAAGTCACTGGAGCTCTGAAGGGGCAGCTAAGATGCTCCACAGCCCTTATTTGTATAAATAGCATTTCCTCAGACAGAGAGGTAGTGAATGAGCAGTCCTGCATAGCTCAGGTGGTGAATTTTGTTGCAATTGCACGAGAGAAAGCTGAGTGCACAGAGATACCTTCCATGAATTCACTGAGCCTGATCCTCCACCCCCACCAGAGGGCTGTCAGCTGTGGCTGCCAGCAGCAGCCACGTCATTGTCACAGGTTTAGATGCTGTCAGCTAGGGCAAAGCACATAGGGAATTATTTTGTTTTATTTTTATTTTTATTTTTATTTTTATTTTTATTTTTATTTTTATTTTATTTATTTTTATTTTTATTTTATTTTATTTTCCTCCTTCGAAGCAATACTTGGTGAACTCACCGTCTTTGTTACAGTCAAAATCCTTGTGCTTAGTGTCAGGCTCAGGGAGTCCAGGGAGATGGCAAAAGTAATGCCATAGGGAAATCACAAGGGATTTACATCAAGACTATTGCAGCTAACTGGGTGGAATGGTACAAAATGTTTTGTTTGGCTTTAGCCAGCAGAACCTTCTTTGGAATAGGCAAAAATAAAAAGAGACAACATTTTAGTGCTAATCAATAGAACCAATCCTCATGTACCACATCAAGCACAAGGACATCAGCAAGCAGAGCTGCTTTGGTCTTACAAAGTATTAATGCTGTGTAATGTGCACTAAACCACTCTGGGAAGCCAAGCGAAGACAAGTTTGTGTTCTGGGGTGGTGCATCTCCAGCCAGAACAAAAGTGGGGAAACCTCTGTACTGTACCCAGCCTCACCCTGTAGACATCATTGTGTACCTGCCAGATCAAAATCCATCACCAGTTTGAGTTCCTACCAAAGCAATCAAAGTAGTCCAGTGCTGCTGCTCCATCCTGAATGGAAAGAAACAAAGGAGATCAAGATTAGAAATAGGAAAAACTCATAGGAAAGCACCTGGCTCACAGAAATTTTCTGCTTTGACACTGAGCTTTATGCTTCAGTTAAATTTTCACTATTAAAGAACAAAATACAAAACACCAGACACCAATTAAATTACTATTTTAGTCAATCACATCCTTTCTGGTAGCTCTGGTAGCTTTTCTTTACAGGTGCGTACCAAATGGTGATTCTAAGAAGCAACCCCTGCTTCACTAACTGAGCACTGACAATTTTTAGGAACTGTAGCCTAATGTGAGTACAGAATTGATACTGCTTCCTTCTCTGGGGATGCAACACTCAGGAACAAAAAAATGCTTCCAAAATCCCGTTAAAATGGAGCAGCTGGTTTAAGATACGGAGGACAGTCTGTGTGTCTGGATACAACTGTGCCCACAGATGGCAGTTCAGGGTGTAAGCGAAGTTCAGAGCTGGCTAAGGGCATGGTTTGTGTCCATGGGACAGGAAGGCTTTTGACTTCCTCAGCAAGACAAGCTGCCCCAGGATTATTTTGTGTGAGCAGTCCTGAGAGCATCACGCTGACAGGCAGCCAGGGTCTCTTACCCCTGCATGCCACGTGGGCCAGTCGTCTTTTCTCTCCATCACTTCAATGTCCTGCTCACTCCTCATGGCTCTGTGTCCACATTTCCTGAGCCAGACAGGACAACAAAGCTGTCTGGGCTTCTTTCTGAGCACTTGACCTTGCACAGGGCACAGATAGTGTGTGCAGCACATCCACAGGTCACAGGAGGCATCTACCTCTTTCAAATACGCTTACAATTCAGCAACCTGCCAGCAAAAGGAAAACATTTCAGAACTGCAGTAATTTTATTTTACAGCTCCAAAGAAGCAAAGCCATCCTCAGATGGGGATGTGAAAGTACTACTCCAGTGTCTTGAGCAACAAATGGTGTCTTAGTGTTTATGCAGAGAAAAGTGGTATGAAATAGATAGAGGAAGTACTGACTAGACTGTCTGGTTACACTGTCCGTCCAAACAGGAATGCTGGTAACCAAAGAAACCATAAAGGTAAAAAAAACAACCACCACCCACTGAAGGGCCCCATACCTGGGTAAAAGCCCTGACACTGAGATTTTTATCTTTGCTGTGGCTGCACTAGTGCAAACAAGTGTGGTGGCTCTTACCTGCTGCTGTATCTCTGCTGCACTCACATCTGAAAAATCCCACAGAATAACCCGTCAGGTTGTCTTTTTATCCTTTCAACAGAGGATAATCACATACCCTGTATATAATAAAGAAAAAGACCAAGCATTCAAAGTCAAAAGTACACAAACGCCAAGATGAAAGTCGCAAAAGCAGACTGATTTTGTCCCCTGGTGCCTCACTTGTTGTGATAAGGACTTCAATTTTACAGCCATTGATTCATTTTCTCGTGGGGCTCAGCCTCCCGAGCAGGCTGTGCCCAGGTAGCAAAGAGGTGCTCAGGCTTTGCTTTCCTCCCACTCAGCCAGAGAGCCCAGGCTGTGCCCAGAGCAGCTCCTCAGCTCTTCTTCCGCTGCTAAAGCTGCCTTGTTTTCTTCTGAGTATTTTTCATCGCCTCAGGGAAAGTGCAGCGCTGTCATGTGGGGTGAGCAGCTGCCGTACTGTGCTGCAGGGGCAAAAGAGTGATGTGCAGACTTTTGCAGATCTGGCTTTTGGCCAGATATGTTCCAGCCATATACTTTTTCAGGGACCATTTAGAATGCTTACGACCTGATTTCACAGATAATGCAATTTTATTTGGCACGCAGTTCTGGTCTTGGGAATTTATGGATCGTGTACTTGGACTGACTGCAGCTGGGTTTTTCCTGGCATGGGAGCATTAAAAAATCATGTTTTTCAGTTGCAATCAAAGGAAAAGGTTGTTTGTTTTTTTTTTTCCAGAAGTACTCACTAGACCAAGTTTACTTAGAGAATTAAACTCAGAGTTATTTGGAGTCTGATGCAGAGTAGCAAGTGGCAAGGAGCAGTAAGTGCTGTCCAGCCTAGAGGAGAGCATGGACAAATTGAAAAGAAAATAATAAATAATAAAAACTCACAAAAAATTTCTAGTTCAGTTTGTCTAGGTGTGCTGGTGTTTTCACCATCCCTCTGCAACCGAGGCAGTGTTACCTTCCAACAGGAGGGTGATCAGTGAACTACTTTCTTAATCTGCTGAGACTAAATTCCAAAGAAGGAACAAAAACCCTGCGAGTGTAATGCTTTACCATTGTGAGACACATTCCCTGCCACAGTGGGCTAATAATGTAATTTAAATTACTGTAAAGGAAGTAAGAAAGACAAGGCACAAAAGGAAGAGGACACAAAAATGTCCTACTAACAACATGTTCTTCCAAATGTGATTTAAATTTCTACTGGATTTGAGGAATTATTTTGTGTCATTTTCCTCATCTTTCTGCAATTATGTGGTTGTACTTGACGGCATGAGGGTAAGCAAATCACACTAATTGTTACTCTTATTGGAGGGTAGTGGACTGAAACCATGAATTCTGTTTATCAGCTTCAGGTAATAAAAATTGTATGAAAATATCTATTTCAGGCAGTTTTAGCATCTTTCTTCTCTCTCTTTTTATACAAAAGAAGCAGGTCTGACAAGCAACATGACAGTGAAATCCTTCTGCTGAGTCAGATGCTCAGTTTAAAACTTACATAATTGGGGTGCATTTCCATATTCCTTCCCTCCTTCCCTGTGCACGGGGCACAGACAGAGGGAATGTCTGCTCCAAAGCTGCTCACAGCAGCTGAGTGTGGAAGCCTTAATGCCACAACTTAAATATTTAAAATATCGCAACATCTACCCAGCAGGATAATTAAATACTGTACTAAGTCAGCAAATCAGGGTCTGCTGCCCAGTGACACTGGAGCCCATATGCTGCACAGAAGCATGGTGAAACTTTTCTGTTTCAGGGAACACTGAGTAAATAAAATTTGGTCAAACAGTATGTCATTTCCTCATTTTCAGAAAAGCAGTTCTAAAAACATGCAGGAAAGAAAATCTAATTATTAAAGAAAATCTGATTATTGCAATGTTCCAATGCCATTTTCTAACTCTGGTACATTCTCTGATTTCTCAGGCTGTTATTTTTTGCAGTGATATGGTGGAACAGTCTGCTAAAACTGCAGAGTCCTGTCACACAAAACCAATTTACTAGAAATGTTATCTGGCACGTAAGCATTTTTGTCCATAGTAGAAATTTCAGTGGTGTGTTTGGAAAGAAGTGCCAAGAAAAGAAAGCTTCGTGCTCACAGATGGCATGTTCCTCATTGACTGTTTCAACCACAAGAGATGTGCGCACAGCTCCAGCCCTGTGGGCTGTGTGCTCTCAGAGTTGCAAGGGTTTTTTTGTTAAAAAAAAAGAGAAAGGTACAAATATAACACTGAAATGAAAACACAAACTAAAAAACAAAGACCAAAGAGAAAACAAGAAGGTGAGAAACGTGGCAAGTGAAGTTAAATCAGATGCATGTGCTCGCAGAGGAGATGATGAGATGAGCTGAGAGATGGAAATTCAGATCATGCCAAGCAGAATGGGAAACTGAACCTCCTCCAGCTTCTTGGAGGAGTGCCTTTATTACTGTGTTTCAGGATAACTGAAAATGAGTAAACAGCACACCATTTGCTTTCCTTTCTAGCTTAGAAAGCTTACAAGCACCATTTCAGAATGAACATTTTATCTGATACAAGTGTGGGGGGTTGAGTTTTTCCTCACACACACAGCAAAGGAAGAAGAAAATAATATTTATTTTGGCTGTCTTCTGAACTATTTCCCTCCCTCTTATTTGGCTGCTCAACTGAAAAAGCAATCCTATACCCATTCTCCACTGATCTACTTCCAGCAGGGTTCCACTCCACATCCCTCTGGGTTTGGCAGGCACAGAAACGATTTAAGCTAGAAAATCCTGTAAGCCACTTACAACACTGGGAGTGTTCTCACTCTCCTTCCACTGAAGAGGAAGCTTTCTCTTGAACTAAGTGGCAAGACGCAGACTGGTTAAGTGTTTTGCAAGATGGGTAGAAAATTGGCCAACAGGCTGCACGCAGAGGGTCATGATCAATGTTTTTAATTCAGGTTGGCAGCCTGCTGCAAGCGGGGTCTCCCTGAGATTGCCACTGGGCTCCACGTTGCGCGTCTTCACAAGGATTTGGGTGATGGATTTGAAAGCACCTTCACTCAGGTTGCTGATACCACTAAAGTGGGTGGTGAGGACAACCTGCCCTGTGAGGAAAGACCAAAGGAGTTATACCCTATCTCCCTGGAGGAGAGCAGATTGTGAGGCAGGGGGCTAATCTCGATACACCAGAGTGCTACAAAGA
The DNA here is from genome assembly GCA_009812075.1 of Sialia sialis. NCBI lineage: Eukaryota > Metazoa > Chordata > Aves > Passeriformes > Turdidae > Sialia > Sialia sialis. Next base: position 3,657,818 of record VRYO01000168.1, on the reverse strand, counting down.
GAGTGGAGGCTCTCCTCACAAAGGACCACAGGAGAATACAAGGCACAACACCAATTTTCTTATGGTGAGAACAATCAACGACTAAAACACAGGGATGTAATGATACAGTTCCTGTCGCGGGAGGTTTCAGGGTGCTCGATAATCTCATCTAGACTCCCTCCCACAAAAGTTGGATCAATGATCTTTCCAGCTCCCTTCCAGCCTGGGCTGTTCCATGGTTCTATGCGCAGACAGGCACGGGCTCCTGTAGCCATCTTTTCCAGCACCGCCCTGAAGAAGGAACCAGACCAGCCCCACCATTTGCTAGCCAGCAGACCCGCCTGCACCACAGTGCCAGCTGCCCGGACAGGTCTCCAGCCCGCAGGGACCACACTGAGGGCGCTGCCGGTTCTCACCTGCTGGACATGGGACCGCATCGGCCCACGTGAACCAGCACCAACTTCTCGCTCGGGGCCGAGGGCCAGGTGTGGGTGGTGAGGAGCGGTCTCACGGCTCACCAAGGCCTCTGTGACCTTGGTAACTCACGGCTGCCGTGGCCCTCGCAGCCGGGACACGCCGGCCGCGCCGCTCCTGGCGGACCCCGCTGCCCCATCAGCCAGTGGCTCTAGGAAGGAGACAAAGGCGGCCGGGACGGCGGGAGGCGGTGATCGGCAAGGACAATGCTCGGGGGCCGGGGGCGCAGGGCGGGCGCTGCGGGACCCTCAGTGCATCTCCTGCCGCCTCCCCCGACCGAGCCCTCAGGCACCACGGCGGGGGGGCGGGGCCGAGGCGGCCCCACAGCGCTGTGACGGGCGCGCTTCCCGCCCAATCGAACCGCTCTGTTCTCTGATGGACACGTGTACTGTACAATCATCGCGGCGCGCCCGTTCCCTCCTCGGCTCGGAGCCAATCGCGACGGGGGCGACGGCGGCGACGGCGGGCGGGGGGGCGGGGCTGTGTGCCGGCGCGGGGCGGGCCTTGTGCGGGGGCCGGGACACAGAGCATCGCTCGGGCTTGGTGCTGCTGCCGGCTCCGTCCCCGCTCCGCGTCGTCTCTCCCCCGCCGGCCGCCCCTTCCCTCCCGCAGACATGTCGTCGCCGTCATCCGGAGAGCGGTACGAGGAGGAGGAGGAGGAGGAGGAAGACGGCGTCTACGAGAGCCAGGCCAAGCGGCTGAAGCCCAGCGTCGCTGCCGAGGAAGGCGAGATCGAGTACAGCGGCGCGGAGGAGAGCGAGGGCCGGCGGGACAAGCCCCCCGCGTCGCGCGGCAGCGGCGGCGGCTTCTCGGGCGGGGTGAGGGACGCGGGGCCGGCGGGCAGGGGGCGGCTCCCCTCAGGCTGCCGGCGGGGGGAGGGGGCCCGTCCCGCCCCGCCCCGCCCCTACCGCGGGCGAGGCCGCGGCCGCCCCCGCCGCCGCTGCCCGGGGAGGGGCGGGGGGCTTCTCACGGCCGCGAGGCCTTCCCGGGGTCGGGGCCCTCCGCCCGCTTCCCGGGCATGGAGGCGCTTCCGGCGGGGTGGGAATGGCGGGGGCTCCGGGCCGGGTCCTTGCTCCGCTCTGCGCTCCCCGCCGCAGGCGTGCGGGGTTCCTGCCCGCCCTCGGGCATGGGCTGAGCCTGCAGCCCGAGGGATGCACGGCTGTGAGGGATGCGGCTCTGGGAGCTCACGGGCGGCTGCGTGCCTTTCGGGGTATCGCCATTGCAAGTTTTGTGCCGGCCCTGTTGCTGAGCGTAACTATAGAAACACTGAGAGGCGGGGAGGGCGGCGGGGGCTGAAACCGCGGCCGAGGGTTTCTTTCATGCTTCGTTCTACCTTTGTGTCTGGCACCATTCTGTGATAAGGCTGGTCTTAAACCATCGCCTCCTTTGAAAAGAGATTGCTAATTCTGCTTTCTCCCTCCCTCCCGTTGCTACGAGCACGATGGTTGACTTTCTTTCTTTTTTTTTTTATTTTATTTTTTTATTTTTTTATTTTTTGGCTACGTACCTTTTCATCGTGAATTTGCGTCTAAGTATCAAGGTAGTCCTTGACCCATAAACTTGAGCTAACGAGACTTTTCTGTCTACTGTTTGATTCCTTATCTAACTAATTGTCCATCTGATTACAACCGTTTTTCTCCTTGATGGCTCTTTCTGTTTCTTACTTGAATATGCTAAATCAAGAAAACATTGATTCAATGTCAAAGCTTAGAATTTGGAATACGCGTTTTGTGATTTGTTAAAATGGACTTGCTTATCACTGGGATGAGTTAATGAGGGAGCATTTGCTGTTACCATTTCTCCCTCAGTTAAATCTATTGAAAGAGAAGGCGCCTGCTAAATTTATTGTCGTGGTTTAACCCTCTCCTGTAAGCAAGCACTGCATGGCTGACTCCTGCCCGGCCTGATGCTGGGGACGGAATCAAAATGGTATAAGTGAGGAAAATCCTGCTCTCCCTTCTTCTTCCTCCACTTTATATACTGACCGAATATATAAATGGGATTTCATAGGGTCTGGGATGTTCCTTAGGTCACTTGGGGTCACTGTCTCGGCTGTGCTCACATTTGGAGCCACAGGAGAAGCTGAGAAAATCTTAGTTCTTGCTCAGCAGGAATAAAAATCTCCCTATTATCAACACTGTTTCGAGCATGTATCCAAAATATCGCCCATACTACTATGGAGAAAATTAACTTTACCCCAGCTCAAACCAGCACATTATTACAAAAGTTTCCTGATAAACTGTAACAAAATGCATTTCCGGAGAGAACTGTTTAAACTCTCAAGTTTCTCATGACAGAACATCATCTCTGCTGCAGTCAAGAATTAGAAACGGGCTCTATCTTAAACCCCAGTGCTGAAAGAAATCCTTACACTTGTTTAAGTTATCTGGAAAGTTTGTTATGTAGGAGAGCTGAAAGCCATGCAGGGAGTGTTTCAGGTAGAAAGGAGATTCTGCTTTTGCCTTTCCTCTTTTCTGCAGTACTTTTACGAAATCAACTGATTTTATATATCTCCCTTTTTCCTTCTTTCTGAGCTCTGCCTCAGAGTGTCTTCATGATGTCTCAGTATCTCAGTTTATCCAAGTTTACCCTTCATGGTAATGAGAGCATGAGGTATGTAGCTTCATTTTTGCATCTCAAGTATGGCATGTGCTGAGGCTTGTGAGTAAAGAAACTGAAACAAATGTGTAGCAAGTGGAGAACATGAGGGTTTGTGGCAGCTGGTTGTGTTTGTGGCAGTGACATTGACAATTTATTGGCAAAACTGGATTCACAGATTCACTGTTGGAGAGGCAGAAGTTGTCTTGATGCTGGAGATCAAACTGGTTTCTTAAGCATAAGCTGTAACATCAAGTGGAAATTTGAAAAGTGAATGACCAAGTTCTTTTGTTAGTAATTTTATGTGAAGCTTTTAATAGCAATATGCCAACTTCTGTTAGATAGAGTTCATGTTTTTTTTTCTCTAACAGATACAAAAATGTGCAGGAAACTTACTTATTCTGTGACGTATCTTATTCATTCTTCTGCAGGGAAGTGTTCCCAGCTTATAAAAGTTGTATGTGGTTCAGACATACAAGATGAGGGTAGGCTGAGAGGAGGGAAGAAGAGCAAGTGTCCTGGATCGCTCAGAAGAGAGTAGTAAAATAAGTAGGAGGAGCTGTAGTGAGTGGGGAATTAGGAGGAGAAATGGAAAATGATGGTGAAATGATGATCAGGGTAAAGAGTGATATGAGTTTGGCAGCCTTATTTGTTGCTTTTTTCGTGTCTGCTTTTTTTTAAAAAAAATTTAATTTTTACTTTTTGTTTTCCCCTCACATATGCCCTGGAATGTCATTACACTCTTATGCTCTTATGGATTATATACCCTTGTATAAAAGCTCTGTGCTGGGAGTCTTCTGGCAGGTTGGTGGGGTCACCCTCTTGGGCTGTACTTACTATTGTGGCAGTTTCCTCTTCTGAGATTATTGCATTTGGCTGAAGAAGCCCTTTCTGCCTATATTTTTGTTGTTGTTTTGTTTTGATTGGTGTATTTCATTGTTGTGGGGTTTGATTTGGTCTGATTTCTTGAAAAGGGTGCCTAGAAATCTCAATGTGAGATCCAGAGTGAATCCAACATTTATTTTGCTCTTTGTTTTCCTCCATTTCCAACTTGTGTGGACACTTCTTGTAAGCCAGAGGTGCACCCTCTCCTTCATGGCTCATCTCCAGACTGAGGAGCCTGGAGAGCCAGGAACAGACCAGGCTGTTGACTAGGGAAGGAGCAGGATGTGCTCCTGCAGAAGTATTCAGTGGGAGAGAGTGTGATTTGTAAGAATGACCTTTACAGAAGCAGTGTTGAGTGGTGATGAAGCCCTGCCAGAGGAATCAGGATTGCAGTTTAGCAGAGGATCAGGACACTGGGATAATGTGGACTGAGAGCTGTGTTTAAGGGAATTTTGAGAGCCTTTCAGCTCCATCCCCTCTCCCTCCCTTAAATATCAGTTTTATGGATTAATGTCATATTTATACAACCTGTAGTATGCACTTCTGTCACTGTCTCTGACATACTTATTGCTAAGCATTCTTGTGAAATCAGGAAGATCTATTAGCCCTGTTCTTACAGTTGGGGAAGTGAGATGTGGTGTCTGAATACACAAACAGAGCTATGAGCTGCTGCAAGGTGAAACGGGGATGTGATCTTGCAGCTTCTCAGCCGCTCCGTTGAAACTTCCTGGGTGCTAAATGGAAAGCAGCTCTTCTAGCAACTCAGTTGCTTCATGTTTGACATAGGCAGTGTGGTAACAGCAGCTAAATGCAATGAGTTCAGATCTTGCCTATTTTGCAGTGACTTGTCCATTTCTTAAATGAAGTCCATCCTAGAAGCTGGTTTTGAGTAAATGTAAATCATCTTCCATCCCTTGTCCTTCTTAAAAAAAAACAAACCCAAAACCACCACCACCAAAAAACTCTAAACAAACGAATAAAAACAACAGCAACAAAAAACCAACAAAAAAACCCCCAAAAACCCCAAACTCAAAACATTATCTTCAGTATCTCAGGCCAAATCTCCTGATGACGTTGTGTAGGGTTTTGTTTGGGAATGGTGTTTTCTTGTTTGTTTTTTAGAATTTTTTTATTTGTATATACATATATTAAGGATATTCAGATTGTCATGAGCAGAGAGGAAAATAGAATAGACTATTTCAGTTGGAAGGGACTTGGGGCAATCATATGGTCCAAACACCTGACCGTTTCAGGTCCAATTCAGAGTTAGCAGAAGGGGTCATAGTGCAGGTATTCTTTCTGTAGCAGTTGAAATCATTGAAAGGAGACAGTGGAAGAGATACATTAAACAAAGAGAAATGATACCTACATTAAACAAAGAGAAATGATACCTAAACTGCTAATCCAAAACAAAACCAAATTGCCAAGTAACCTTCCAGAGTATGGGGTGTGATTAATCTTAATCCCCTTCTTCTGTGTAGCTCTGCCCCCAGGTACCTAAAATAACCAACAACTATAAAAAAAAGCGCAAATCCAGGATATACAAAACTGGTACATTCTTGCACTGCTTGGAACCTTAACTCTGTCTTTGCTTGGTTCTCCTGAGATGCTTCCCCCACTCACCACCAGTTCTGTTGTATCTGTGAAACAAATTTCAGACTAGGTAAGAGGGATGCAGAGAGAGGAGAAAATTGAGAGTGAATAAGATAATCTGAACAGTAAGAAACCAAGTATATTTAGGTATTTGGCAGAGGGAATATGAAGGAGTGCCATCCTTTTGCAGTGAGGAAAAAAGAGAGATGGAGGAGGTAAATAGTGAAAAGACAAAGAAGCAGATGCTGAATAAAAGGTAGTACAAATTAATAGGACTAATATGAGTATACTGACTGGAAAAGGATAAAGGACACACTTTAGTGCAAACAGTTGGTGAGAAATTTTTAATCTGGATTTGATGAGCAAGACAGGCATCATCCTACTGCCCACAATGACTTTCTTCCTTTTTGGAATGGCAAACTAATTAGTTGGCAAGAAATCATTGATATGTTTCAAATGTTATCTAGAGGTATGTAGGTCACCAAAAAATGGATGTTAAAATGCCACAGCTGTTCTCTGAAGCTGCTTTTGTTGCAGTCTTAGGTATGTGAAGTCACTTGTTTGTACTTCGTCTGCTTGGATATGTCAGTGGTTCCCTCAGCTTTGTTTCAGGGCAAGCATTTTTATGCTCCTGGTTTCTTTCTCGAGGGAAACCTTTTCTGTCCTTGTTACTGGTCTTGAGCAGGAAGTCTGTTCCATTATCTATTTAAATTAACTGCATTTTCTGTCCAACCTAATGATATTCCAAGAAATCATTATTGAGCTTTCAAACCCCCTTAAGATATATATATATATATACATATATATATATATATATATAAATGGTACAGCCATAACATTAGCTACTCTGTTCTCTTGGCTTTGCTGGAGTGCAAGTATGGTGTTGGAGTTCTGCATGGGGCTTTTGTGCTCCCATGGGAGCTGAGTTACTGAAAGACTCCTTTGTAGGCAGGGAAATGCTGGTGGTTGTTAGTGTGTGAGCAGATGCTTTGATGTAACCTTTTTGTCTATGTGCCAACTGTAGCACATGTAGCTTTCAAGATACAGTGGCCGTGAGATCTTGGTCAAAATCCTGCATTGTTCATCTCTGCAGAGAAATTCCAGCAGCAGTTGGATGAGCTATGAGTGTTCTGACCTTAGCTGTACACTTTACACTCTGCAGACACGTTTGATTTCTCATGTGGTCTGGTGGTTTTATTTCTCCTTCTAGAGGAAATCCAGGGTCATTCCAGATTTGCTTGATACTGCAGCTTTGCAGCTGCAAAACTTCTTTGACTGTAATATGTGTCTGCCCTTTGTGAAGATTTTTCTTGCACCCAATATACACCTGTGGCACATCTTTCACCAACCCATGTGCTCTGTGAATGTTAATTTGAGGCTTCCTGGCTCAGGACTGATTTGTGCTTGGTTCTTGTGTTGCTGTTCACTGCTAGAAACTATTTGGAGTAAAGCAGAAACCCTCTGATTTGGCCACCTCAGTGGTTTTATGTGTACAAAAGTGGTTCTGAAATTCTCTGTAGGTAAGTCCTTAAGTTCTTGGCAGGGGGCTGAGATGTCACTCATTTGTGTTTGAGTTTTTTTTGCAGGGGATGGGTGGTTTATTCTGTTTTTCATTTTGGGGGAGTGTTTTGGTTTTTTCTTTATTCTGTGCTTCTCGAGCTTCTGCACAGGTTACTATAATGGCAGTTTTTGGTTCTTTCTAAAGCTCTTTCTAAACTTTGCTCAAAGAACACCTTCTGTATGTTTTGGGAGAAGAAAATTTGGATTGGAAAACCAAACGTTGCTTTGATGACAACAGAAAGCAAAATTTGGATTTTTTTTTTATTCTGCAGAAGTGCAGACACCTATACATGTTCGTGTAACTCATGTATAATGGATTTGAACATGCAAGTGTAAAAGTCTTTATTTTTTATAGAATTTGCGCTATTAGAAAGATCTGTATCTACTAATACCTGCTAGTAGATAAAAATACAAAGGGATGTGCATAACAAAGAAACATGAACTGAAACTAAACCAGAAGTTTGAGCTGGGAAGGGGAGGGAGAGCAAAATACAGTAATTTCACGATTATAAGCCGCACCTTTTTCATTGAAGACTCCA
>VRYO01000168.1:3597316-3649190 GCA_009812075.1 Sialia sialis | reverse complement strand
GTTTATAATCGTGAAATTACTGTACTCTCCTGAGTATCCATTCTCTTGAAAAAAAAGCTTGATGTGATTTATGGAGGTATTAGGTCAAAAAGGTAGTGAGTAGCAACTACTAAGTTGCTAGTAACTATTCCTTGTGGTGAGTCTGCTTCAATGAACAAATGACTGCTTGTATTCACCATGTGATTAGACAGAAATATTATTAGATGGGATTTCTCAAGTGTATTAAAGAAACCTAAAAGGAAATGCATCCCCAGGCACTAACTGGGATCTTAATATACTAGCAAGTATGCAGGGCAATGAATAATTGATGTAATAGTTTTTGATTGTTCTGTAGATTGTAAATAAAGGTGCCCATTATCTCAGCATCTTAAGATAATAGGGTTTGTAGGGAAGAGTGGTAGTTATTGTTAGTTTTCTCTTGAAGATTTCCTCAGGTGCTTTTTTCAGCTTTGAGAAGTGTGTATATGGGTTAAGAACATATAAGCTGAAAATAAAATCTCTCTGTAGTTCTGTTCCTTCTGCAATTGCCTAAGCATTTGCAGTTCAAAGTATTAACCTTTCGTGACTACTTTGATCACTGCTCCTGCCCTACACTGGGACTGATTGATTCAGGATACAAGGTAACTTATGCAAATATCAGTGCTGTTTTCCCAGCATTGCCACAGTTCTTATTCCAAGAAATGTGTTGCCACTTAAAATGCTTTCATACTGCAAACAAATAAAATGTAAGGTAGGCTTAAAATACTACACAGCAGATTGTTCTGACACCTAAGGAAGCCTGAAGTGCTGGCTTTTGATTCAAACAGAATGGTCAAATCCTTGATTTAAAGAAAAAAATCTGTAATTGTTTAGTGAGAGCTGTACATGGAACAGAGGAGTTAAACAAACAAGACTCAAATCGTAGTTATGTGGAATGTGTTTTTTCCTGGCTTTTTCCTGTTCCTTCTCTGGACAGAGAAGAGAGGAATGTCTAACAGTAGGACCAATCATTGTGGGTACTTAATTATTGGAGCTTAATGCTCCTTTGTGCTACAAATGAGAATCTCTCTCAAGTTCCAGAAGATGTTGTGCTGCTGTTTAAGAAAAAGTGAAGAATCAACAGTACTTGATCTGTTAGATGGAACACATTGATGTAGTCCCTAAATTTGAATGCATCGACTTCACTCTGCTGTTGCAAATATGAAATTTGGGTGCTGGGTATTTGCAGTATATTTTAGTGTGCCCTTTATTATCTCTAATCTTTTCTTTATCATCTCCCATTATTAGGTTGCTTTTTTTTTTTTTTTAATCCTTCGTGTCCTAGAATATTTAAGGTAAATTTCAGTCTTACTTCAGGGTTTTCATGGAAAAATAAGCTGATTTCAACCCAAATTCTTCAGTTACACAGAACTGAGCGTGTCTGAAAGTAGTTCTGAAAAATATTTCTGGTGGGAATTCTGTGTGCTAATGTACGATGTCTGGATCCATTAATAGTAGTTAGCCTTGGGGTGAAAAGAGCCCCATATGTACAGAAATTGTGAGTTTTAAAAACATGTGTGTTCGGAATTAGAAGAGAGGTTGGGTTTATTTCAGCCATAATCCAGAGCTGACATTTTCTTGCATTGTGGAACATTGGAAAAATAGTCAATTTGCATTGAGTTTACAGATAACCCTCATTCGTTCTTGCTTTTTTATTCTCTTAGCCCGTCTCAAAAGAGTACTGGCATCTACAAGCAGAGTGCCAGAAATATTTTAACTATTGGACATGTCCTAATTTTTTTTATGTTTCTAATGAGTAGGGTGTGTGTAAGATCTCCTGCAATTCAATCAGTGTTAAATAGCTCCTTTTTTTTTAAATACAAGAAAAATTCTGTGTGTGCAAATAGATTAATTAAATCTGAAAAGCTTTTTATTTTAAGTAGACTTCAGCAACTGAACTTGGCAATCTTCATGGAAAGAAAAGTTAAATTATTTAACACATCTTAGATTGTGTGTTTGGATGGCTGCTTCCGGACCCAGTGTAGTGTCTACCAAGTCTTTAATTTTAGTTAATGATAGAAGTGTTCCTTGCTCTGTGTTGAATTTTAAAATGTCATTTTGTTGCTAGGATGCTGGAGGAAGTCATCACAAAGTATCTGTTTCTCCTGTGGTCCATGTCCGAGGGCTGTGTGAATCTGTGGTGGAGGCAGATCTCGTGGAAGCTCTTGAGAAGTTTGGAACCATATGGTATGTCCTAGTTAAGAATAGTTTGGAAAAAAACATGTCATAAATGACCATGATGGGACCTGGGAGTTGTTCTGAGTGAGCAGGAGACCTGAGTGTGATGTTTCCCTCACCAGCTATGTCATGATGATGCCCTTCAAGCGCCAGGCTCTGGTGGAGTTTGAAAACGTGGAGAGTGCAAAGAAGTGTGTGACATTTGCAGCAGATGAACCTGTGTACATTGCTGGGCAGCAGGCCTTCTTCAACTACTCCACAAGCAAGAGGATCACCCGGCCAGGGAACACTGATGACCCATCTGGAGGGAATAAAGTTCTCCTGTTGTCAATTCAGAATCCTCTCTACCCAATTACAGTGGTATGTTTTGTCTTCTTCTTTTATTCATTTTTTTGTATCTTCACATAGGTAACATGCATGTTCTTAAATAAAGGTTTTTCGAGATGATTCAGTCTTGTACAGATGTTTTGCAATACATTTGAAGACTTTGGTAGTGTGGGATTTTGAAATGTTTAAGTTGCTGCATGCTTCTGGAATATTTCCAAATGTGTTGCCACAACATTAAGATTGTTACTGAGGCTTTAGGCTCCACGTATGTTTAAAGAGTATGTAATTTTTCCATTAGGGAAGGGTTTATTGCAGTCCTTCTTAAGTATCTTCGTGGAAAGGTGAAACCTTTCTCTTCTGATGATCAGCTCCAGTTTGATGGAATCATCTTCACTTCTATTTGGGCCAACATCTTTTCCTTTTTAGTATTTCAAGTTATACCATTTATACAGTTACACCGTACTTTATTGCCACTTATTAATGGCTTGTGTACATGGTTGTTTAAGATACAGGTTTTTTTTTATTGTTTAAGAATTTATGTTTTATCATGCATTAAATGCTTATATTTTTCATAGATTTTATTGTAGATGTTAACTTGCACAGAAATACTTCAGGAAAATATTTAAAATTGTGTATGATACAAATATGAATCACTTTTTCTTAGGTATGTGGGATGGTATGGATCAAAGTATTTGGGGTGTGTGGAACCAAGTAACTTCATGCAAGCATGAAGTTTCATTTAATGTGCTGTATATTATGAGAGCAAATAGACTGCAAATTAGTAATCCTGATTTACTTCAAGTAGTCAGTTCCACTTTGCTTTCTGCTTCTCTGCCCTGTGAGTATCGATAGCATTTTGGCTGTTGATTTGTCAGTGAGTGATGAATTTTATTTCTCCTGTCAATTTTTTAATAGAAAAGCATGCCATAGTATGAGTTGCTTTGTAATGTTTAAAAACAAACCTGCTCTGAGCTGTGTGAACAAATCCACTGACTCAGTTACAGTCATGTGCAAAGAATACTTTAATACAAATTTTGGAAACTCTGTTTCATTCATGCATTTTAAATTTGCCTTGCATGAACTGCTGAGTTGAAGGTGGATGCTTGAAGAAGCTGGGATCAGAAGCCTGGTTGTGGGTTAGGAGAGTTCCATGGGAATTCTGAGGATGAAGCCTCTGGCACAGTAGCTCCCTTTTAAAAACAAACAACTCCCCACAACCTGTTCCTTCCCACTGCCCCCAGCTGTTTCTTTAGCATATGCAAATGAGTGCTAGAAGCAGGCAGATTTCCAGAATTACTGGGAAGCAGCAGAGCTCATTGAAGGCAGCGTAGTCACAGCAACTGGGGAGAGCAGCTGTACCCATAACAGCTAAAAATGTGGTGAGAAAAACACAAATTTTGCACTTATCCAGTGGGTTAAAAACTAATTGATTTAAGAATGCCTCAGGCAAAGTCTGCGTTGTTAAAAAAGCCCACTGCCAACAAAAGAAAACAAAAATCAGCCAAACATCCCTCCCTCTCAAAAAAAAAAAAAAAAAGACACAGAGCCCAATACTACTTCTTCCTCTTCAACTGTCTTCTCTTCTTAAATTTGAACTACAGTTAGAAAAAATACATGAAAAATTGCAACCAGTTAAAAGTGGCAAGTCTGAATAACTTCAGTAAACTGTTTTATAGTTTTTAAGAGCTTTACTTTATAAGGAAGATAGTGTTTTTGGAGAGATTTTGGTCTGTTTAAAGGCATCTTGTGGCAAAAGCAAAATTGTTCTATAATTGTGCTGAGGCCTATTTCCTCCTTTGCAATTGTGACCAGCTTCTCTCTCTCACAAAACTTTTTTTTTTTTTTTTTTTTTGAGGGATGTAATAGCAAAGGGCATATTAACTGTATTTAATTCCTAGCTGCTTTTCACCCCTATTTGATAGGGGGTGTTGGTGTTTTAAAAAGTTTTGCCCAAGATGTCATGTACAGGTCTTTGAAGTTCAGTTTCCTCATTTCCTTACCTGTGGGCAGAACTTTGTCAGGGATTTGTCAGTTCAAAGAGACTTTTGCCAAGTGACTTGTGCTGCTGCAGGCACTGCTGTCTGTTCAGCCATACCTCTGCTGTTCCTCTTAGCTCTCACTCCTAAACCTTCTGCACGAGGAAGGTGTGGTACACCTTGGCAATTGCATTATGATATTCTATTATGTATATAATACTAGTGCTTAATTGTTTAATAGATAGCCCTCATTACTGTGTCTTGTCAACCACTTGACTGATTTGATAACATAAAGTAGCTGAATTATGAGATGTAATTTAAAAATCCAGCTCTGTATGTGACTGCTGGTGACACTGATGGGGTTTTGAGTAGAGCTTAAGTTTTGCAAGAGAATTTTTTTTATTTTAATTAGGTTCTGTGAAGAAATTTTTTGAGGGACTAATTGTGAAGGAAAGTCATATGAAAATTAATGCTACCTGGAGCTGGAAGGTTTCTAGGAATCTTTCTCCCAAGCCGGAGAGATGGAGGGCAGCCTGTTGTGCTGCCAAGCATGCTGTAAATTATTTCACAAGTCTTATTTTTATGGGTTCAGGTTGTGTGGGCTGTGTTTGTTTTAGTTTTAAGAAACCCACATGTTCCCTATTCCTTTGCTTCCCAATTGCTCCTTTACTCTGGAAAACATAATAATAAATATTATACCTACTTCCTTTGGCACTTCTCCCTCTTGACCCCCAAATAAACCTGAAGATGTACACCAAGATCTTGGAATGATCATTTTGAAGGTATTTGATTTATATAAAAAGGGAGGAAGGAGCATAGCACCTGCTTGTTTCAGGTGAATGAAAACTGTAGAAATTCTCATTTTGATGAGCTAAGTAATTTTACGTTTTGAATTATTCCCAGTTACTCTCTAAAAAAGAACATGAACTCAGCTGCTGGAATCTTATGAAATAAGTTACAACTACAAGTGTCATTTTTCTCTCTGCTGTGGTAGAGCTCCTGCAGGGCAATGATTCAAAGGTAGCAAAGCTTGAGACATGGATGCAGTTAGTGGGTTTTAACATAATTGAAGATACTTGTTAAACCAGTATTAGCATGAGCACTTCTTACAGGAGTCTTTTCCTGTTTTTCAGATTTGATTTCCTCTAGTATATTGATCCATAAAAATGCCAATCATAAATATATTAATTGTAGAGAGGTAAACAAGATATGGAAAGTTAACAAACCTTTTCTTTGCTCTTTGGCATTTAAATGCCACTGCAAGAAAATGTTCTGTGGTTTAAAAGTGGTTGGAATTTCACATCTGACTAAATTTTTTTCTTCTTCCTTAGGATGTTCTGTACACTGTGTGCAACCCTGTTGGAAAAGTTCAGCGCATTGTTATATTCAAGAGGAATGGAATACAAGCCATGGTTGAATATCCTTTTTGAGTTTGATATTTTTTTTTTTGTAGGTTCTTGACTCCAAATGGATTTAATATGCAAATGTCAGAAAAATACCATGTGATTTTGAGACCGAATTAATTCTTAATTTTCTGTCTAAGATATGGTAACTGCTAATTTTTCTAAGTCTGTAAGACAAAGTAGTACTTATGCATTTCATCTTTGTAGGAAAGTGGCATGGTCAACAGTGGTTGATAACCACACTGATAGTCCCTCAGGCCTGACTCTAGACATGAATTGCATCATAGATTTGACAACCCCTCGGACACCAAAGTTTCCTGGCTTCTGCCTGTGTTGGTGGTCAAGAAATGGGTAAGGGTTTGCAGAGGTGCACTTTGTCTTTTTCAGACTCTTATAAAATAGTCCCAGTATGTACTGCTTGTCTTAACTATTTTGACTTTATAAAGCAAAGCCCAGCTTAGGCATCCTTGACCTTGATTCTTAGGCATTGTGTGTTGAAGAAATTCCCTGCTCTCTTATCCCACTCTTTACTCTATTTGCAGTCTGAAGTTATTCTTGGGTTGAATGTTCAAAATTGTTGTGTGTTGCTGTGGTTTGTAAAGTCTAAAGTCTGATATGATTAGACCTTAATTTATGAAACTCTGACAGCCCTCTTCCTAAAACTATATTAACACCCATTTTTATTTGGACAAAATTTGCCAAATTATTTGGCATTTTTTTGTGATTTCAGATTCTACCAATGTGATGGCTGCATTGATGATTTTCCAGGCAAAGGGAACAACTGAACTTCTATTAAATCAAACTAATTGCTATTTATCTATGTAGAAAACTTAAACTGTATGTCCGAAACAGACAGTAATTTGACTTACTGTATGTGCTAAGTTTGTCATAAATGGAGTTGTAAGGATCAGATGACTTGCACAGTTGGGGGTTGTTTTTCATCTTGCAAGAGATTAGGGAAGGTGTGGGGAGGGTCCTGCATACACTCAGAAACTACTATCCTTATGCCCTTTGAATTAAATTCTGTAACATGGCTTTTATTGAAAAAGAAACCAGCAAGCAATTGAAAGAAAACTCACAAATGTGAATGAAGTCATGCAGCAACAAGGTAAACAGTTTGGGGTGGCAAGGAAAATGAGCTTCAAGACAAGCCTTATCTGAAAATTTCAAAATTTACTCAAATTTAAACTTGAATTACCCATTACTTCTGCAGTTCTGGCCAATGTCAGTTTCTTGTAGATCTAGGAAGCTTAACTTTCCTAATTTTTAAGTTCCACAGTGAACCTGTGTCACTTAGGAAGAAATTGTGCTGCAGGAATTTGGTAAAACCAAGGCACATTCTGTTGTTTTGGACTTACTCTAAAATGACACTAACTGATATCAAGACATGCTGCAAAAGGTCTGCTGTAGAGTTCAGGATTTCTCATACAATTTATTTTTGAGTATGGGTGAAATCATGGGTTGTCATGTGCCAAGGCTCAGGCACATTTTTCTGCTAATCACAGAACTAGTTTTGGAATATGGGGAGTATATGAAATAAGTTAGGTTTTGGAGCCTGCTACATGCATCTGCCTGTTGTATTTTTTTGAGGCAAGATGAATGTTTGTTCACTCAAAATCTCTCTTTTAGTTATGTGGTTTTTTTTGGCTAATGAGCTAAAAAGGATGTACACTTAGTTCTTTTTGCTGTAAAGTAACTACTGTGATGTCTGTGTGGAGTTCTTGTAGTGTACACAATAGTGAAATACCTGCAGGCTATAAAAATAAAGACCTATCAGATAAAAGGGACATGAATCAGACATCTGGGGAAAAAGATCCTTAACATGATGTGTATGTTTGAATCAGTGTTTTGTGCCCAGAAGGCGAAGGCTGCACTCAATGGAGCAGATATCTATGCAGGATGCTGCACACTAAAAATTGAATATGCAAGGGTAATGCTCGGACCTTTTATTTTAATTTTACTTAAAAAAATACATATAGTCAAGGCTTAACCTCTTTCACTTTTACTTTATTTGAACAGCCAACTCGACTTAATGTAATTAGGAATGACAACGATAGTTGGGACTACACTAAGCCATATCTGGGCCGCCGAGGTAGGTTCTGATCCATTTCTCACTGTAGCTGTTTGACTGTACTAATGCCAGCCCTTCACACGTGGTCAGGCTGTGTGGCAACAGTCCTTCCAAAGCAGGCCAGTGCTGCTGGAGGCTGTGCCACCGCAGGGAATTTACCCTGAGCCCTAGTGCCCCCTACTGCCGTGTGCTTGAGCCACTTAGTGCAACAAGGAGCCCACACCTCCAAGCACCTTCGCAGTTCTCAAGGACTTGCATTTCTCCAAGCAGCTCTCTCTCTTTGGAGGAGAGGAAACCTGGCACAGACTATTCCTTATAAACTACAAACTTGCACACTGCTTCTCCTTCGAAAGGATTCTTTTCCCTATGTTGGACAAGGCATTAAGAAGGATAGAGGACTTCAGCAGGCTGACTCTACACTTCATCATGCACCACATCGGCATCAGCAAAAAAAAAAACAAACCCAAACAAACAAAAAAACCCTCTGAAAAACCTCAGACTTGCAGTTCACCTTGTCTGCATACTGCATGCACCACCACCACAAGTTTTTAAAGGAGGACATTTTCAGTACTTCAGATTTGTGTGGGATGAATAACATGATAGACTGTACCCATTCTGTTCAAGTTTGTATGTATGCTGGTCTTATTTCCCTTAAAATTACCACTGAAAAATCGAGAACTTCCAAAATTAAGGACCTCTTGTTATCATTGACATTGTAATCTTTTTATTACTTGCTGTATGTGAGAGTTGCATTCAGACTTAAAAGTGTAAATATTGTGTAGTAGTAGGGAAGTTAAATCCTTATATACAGATAGTTGGAACTGAGCAGTGCAATACCAGTAAGTCCCCTCAGCAATACTTAAGTAATAAAATAGGGAGATTCATAATTGGTACAGGCATACTGTCTCTTAAGTACTCAGCTGTAAAAATTCTCAGAGCTTAACTCATGTCAGTGGAAACTATGATTATATATGTACAGTCAAAATGCTGTCTAGCCTAACTCCTGTAAAGTGTTTATTTAAAAATAACAAAAAATATGTAACTCTTGAGTGCAGTGTTCAGTAACTTATGTACAATAATGTGTTCAATGTAAAGTTAGAAAAGTGAAGACAATGTGACCAAGATAGAGTATCTACTTATCAAAGGCAACATGAGAGCCAGGGCTTTGGCTGTCTCAAGAGATTTGCACTTCCACAATAATTCTGCAGAGACACTGGGTTTGTGAAACTGTTGTACAACTAAAAACATAGGGCTTGGCTTTTCAAAATGAAGTTCTTGTAAAAAGTTAACAAGGGAGCTACAGTATTGGTTGCAGCTTGCAGATTATGAATATTTGTATTGGGATTCAAATTTGTTCTCAAATTCTTGAGTCAAAGAAAAGGGATTCTGAAGAAACTAAAGAACAAGAAAAAAATCTAAAGGTTTGAATTTGAAAAATTGAGTGGATTAATTTGACCCATGTATCTTTTCATCATTGCAGTGTTTGGAGGTTGACTTGTAACATTGTGCATCTAAATGCATTATGTAATTGGTCTGCAGATAAGTATGACTGTATGAACTTAAACTTCCCCAAACTTGAGCAAACAGTGGAAAATGAAAAACTCAAGATAGATGTTCTCGCTCTTTTGTTTTTCTTTTATTACTATCTCTATTCTCTATACATAAGCACCCAATTACACATGAAAGGAAAAATCATGTATCAGGATTTTTCATTTACTATTATCCACATCCATTTATGTGGACAATGGGAATATAAATTGTTGAATGAACAGTGAAATACACTTGAGAAAACAAGGCATCTAGAGCAGTTTCACCCATAAAGTAATCCAGGAGTTGGGGTTTTCTTTGAAAGAGTTTATGTATTTGGCCTTCAACTTAGTCTTGCAATAGCATTAGTTGGGTTTTGAACATAGTGTGACCTGAGCTGTAGGGCTCTCACTGCAGCAAAGATCTTATTCCAAAGGAATTTCATTCCAAGGACAGACATGCCAATAAATCCTTTCAGAATTTCACACCTGCCTTTCAAATGTTGGGAAGGAAATGCATTTTACTAATGACTTTTTAAAAGAACTGTTTGTGGTTCTTTATGGTAATAAATTGCCCGTAGTGTTTCTTCACTAAAGTAAACTTCCTAACAAGTGCCTGCTGCTATGAACTCATATTGCATTAGATTGAGTGAAATAAACCCACCCGACTTAGTATTCTATTTGCCTTTAGCCAAAAATTTCAAGCTGTAGTTCGGAGCATTTCTTTTGGTGGTCATACTAGCTCGCTCAGTGACAAAAGGACCTGATATAAAACCAAAACCCAAAAATCAAGGAACTCAAACTTAAAAAAGATTATAAAGAACCTTTCCTTTCAGAATTGTTTTTAACACAGGTCAGTTCTCATGCTTCAATGCTTGTTTACACAGGTATTTGTACTGGCACAATCCAGGAGCTTTGTTCAAAGAAGGAACAAGCATGGAGCAAGGAGAGACTTGCACCACCACGAGGAGGAAATATTTATCAAACATTTCTCACAGAATTCTTTATTTGAAGAAGTGATTCTTGCGTATATTTTATCATGGGCAGTTTAAAAGCATTTAGTTCCACAGATTAGAATTACAAAACTGATTTTTCTGAAAGATGATTACTGCATACAGTTTAAATTTTCAAAAACTTGCCCTGACTGTTCATTTGCTTACTAGAGCCAAGAAGCGGAGCTGTTACCGTGAAAAGGGAGTGGAAAAGTAAACTTGACAACAGTAATCTTGCTTCTATATATTTGAAAGTGCTCAGGACTGCTCTTTCTTCAGATTTTACTGCCAAAGTAAATATCTGACTTGGAACCTGGCCTCAAAATCCTGAGCAGAAAGGGCCACAAGTGTTTTCATCTGCCACTGTTGTGTAATCAAATAGTTCCTGATTTTTTGGCAGAAAAGCTCCAACTGCATTGGACTGAAGTTACTATTTTCAGCAGTCATACTTAAATTTCCTGAGAATTGTTATAAACTGATAAATACCATGCCCCATCTTTTTAATGTGGCTTTTTTTTTTTTTAATTGTAAGAAAATTGTTGCTTACCACGAAGAAATCTGGAAGTTAAGATTTTTTTTGTTGTGCAGCATGGATCTTGATTGGAAAAAACAGCTTTGGCTGTGAGGCACTGCTTCCCTCCATTAATGTAGACCCCTTGCTTAACTTTATATCCTAGAGAACTGGGTTTTCTTAAAGGATTGACTGTTGTTTAAATGCATTACTCAGTGATGCTTTCCCTCAGTTGAACTGTTATGTGCTGCTGATAATGCTACAATGTACAATCCTTTCAGCACGCCCATAAATCAGTAGGTGTTCTGTAAATATATATGTACACATCTGTAATGCTCTCTGTTTACTGATTATGAAACCATGTAATACAGGTTGTTGTTGGCTTATGCTGAAACTTCTTGAAAGAAGCCCACTTTGAAAATGTGTTGCTGTTGAAGCTAATATTATGATTCAGGTACTGTCTTTCAAAAGTACTGCATTTCAAATTTGTTTTAAGAGACACATGGGTAAATCCTGCTGTATGGTGTTTTTTCTATACTAATGTGTGGTGTCTGTTTAGGAGAACTATTGGGTATCTCCATAAACTTTAAATGTCTGCATCTCCTCATTGGCCACTGCCCCCAATCAACTTAAGTGCAATTTGTTATACAGATGGTAGTCTTTTAATTTTGGTGTCCCAGGGTTACAGCTTGTGTTTTTAGACATAGAGTGAATGAGAAATCGTTCATAAAATTAACAAGGACTCAAATTACTTTTTCACTTCTTAACTAGAAGCTTTGTGTCTTAACTGGAGAAATCAAGTGCCTGGTTGTGCATACTAAACTGGTTTCTTTCCCTTCCCACGTTAGACAGAGGGAAGGGCCGGCAGAGACAAGCTATTTTGGGAGAGCACCCATCATCCTTCAGACATGATGGCTATGGTAAGTAACGTGGGATGACAGCTGGTTATGATTTCTTACATGCTCTGTGGAATTCTAAATATTCAATCAATGCTTGGCCATATTCTCTTCAGCATGAGCAGTTCACCTGCAGTGCTGTCAGTCTGCCTTCTGAGGCCCTCATGGTTCAGTGACATCCATGTGCACTCATTGCCTCACCTCTTCCTGTCACCCAGAGCATTCAGCTCTACAGGTTTACTCTTTGGAAGAAAGTTTCCTTTCAGTTGCCATCACCCTGGCAATGGGTAGAAAAAGATACCTGGGTTGGGAAAACAGTTTTCTTCTAGAAAATGGCATCATAGCGCGATCAATGGTTTGATACAACAGAGAGCTCTGATGTTTTTGCATGCAAAGTTATGAATTGTTGGCATTGGCACTTCTAATTTAGCTGATTCACAAAAGGTACACTATGTGAGTGTAGAGGAATGATGTTTTGGAATCGGTGCTATAAAGTACTGCATTGTTACCAGTGCTCTGTCACTTCCCTGTGCTGATTGAAGACCTCATAGTGGAGAAACAAGTGTCCCCACTCACATGTGACTTTCTAGTCATTTAATCTCAGCTGCCAGGTGCAATGTGATTTGTCTTGCCTCTTTCTTTGCAAAGGTATTTATGGTATTTTACAAAGTAGATTGACATCCTACTTACTCCTTCCAAAGGTTCTTCAAATCTCCAAAATTTCCAAGTCCCACCTTGATTCAGTGATGTTCTTTTTTCATTCTGATATATTCTACCTTAAGTAATGTGTCCATCTCCTCCTATACCACTGTTTCCCTGTCATTACTGCTTTTTGCTGGAAAGAAAAAAAAGAGATGAAAGGTTCCTTTTATACTAGGCTTATGTGAATTTCACATTATTTTTGTCTCAGAAAAACAGGTATCCTCCCCTTGGTCTGTAGTACTGACATTTTCTATGAACAGAGGTATTGCTTACTAGTAGTGTCTCATCACTAAAAAAAAGGAAAAAAGAAAAAAAGAAATTATCTATTTCAGTGAAACTTGTCACTTTATCTGTATTAGTGTGAGGGTTTAAGTATTCTTGCTTCTTCCTAATGACCTTTTTGTAGAAAGGCAGGCTTCTGACTTAATCTCATGTCTCTGACAAAAAGAGCTGTGTCATCTCCTGACCTCCGTCTCACTCCTTTTGGTTTGTTTTCCTGACTTTGTAATAATCTTTCTCAATGTCATGTAGCTCTGTAACTAGATGGGAATATTTCTGAATGTTGATTTTAATAATTTCCTCTGATAACTTTATGTTCAAATATTTTGCACACTGCAGGGAAGATAATGATTTTTGTAATTACTGGAATATCTTTTTTCAGCAATTGCTGTAGCCTTCTACCCCTCCTTTAAGTATGTATTATGTATGTGGGCTTTGATGCATGATTAGGTAGTGAAGATTATTTCAAGCAACATAAAAACATGG
Source organism: Sialia sialis (assembly GCA_009812075.1). NCBI lineage: Eukaryota > Metazoa > Chordata > Aves > Passeriformes > Turdidae > Sialia > Sialia sialis. The sequence goes on along the minus strand of VRYO01000168.1, from coordinate 3,635,825 downwards.
TCTCTCATCTCCTTAGGCTCCCATGGTCCTTTGTTGCCCTTGCCAAGCCGGTACCGAATGGGATCTCGGGACACTCCAGAACTTGTTGCTTATCCATTGCCACAGGCATCCTCCTCTTACATGCATGGTGGAAATCCTTCTGGGTCAGTTGTCATGGTTAGTGGGTTGCATCAGCTCAAGATGAACTGTTCAAGGGTATTCAACCTGTTCTGCTTGTATGGAAACATTGAGAAGGTAAAGCATAATTTATCAGAAACTTGGAAACAGCTATAGCTCTTACAAATGCTTTGGAATAAACCTTTCTGATACAGTCTGAAAATATATCCCAATGTTTTATAAAACTATTGGTTGACCTCTTTGTTGTAATGTAATTTTTTTTTTTACCTTATCTGTCTTAGGTGAAATTTATGAAGACTATTCCAGGCACAGCACTGGTTGAAATGGGTGATGAGTACGCTGTAGAAAGAGCGGTCACACATCTCAATAATGTCAAGTTATTTGGAAAAAGACTTAATGTCTGGTAAATATGTTTTATCAGATTAACAGCCCACCAGTGGGCAGATGGAACGAGGTTTCAAAGGGACAATATCAAATTACAGTAATTTCACAACTATAAGGCGCACTTCCAGGTTGTTGGCAATTTCCCAAACTTTGTCCATATGTAAGGTGCACCGGCGTATAAGGCACCTTTTATTTTCAGTGAGGATCCGCGCGCAACAAAGTAACGAATTAGTAACGGAATTGCACGATCACGGGGTTTACTGACAGGTGCTCAATTTGCAGACATTTTTTTCAAGGATCGGTGCAGCCTTTAAACGCAGCCCCACGCGCCCTCCCCGTGCCGCGGGCCATGGCACTCCTGCTCACCCCTGGTGCTGGCTGCCACCGCTCTTGCAGCTGCTGCAGCTCCACGGCTCTTGCGCCTCACACTTCCGGGCTGGCAAATTTCTGAACTTCGTCCATATATAAGGCACACCGGATTATAAGGTGCATTCCCAGGTTTCAATCAGAATTTTAGTCAAAAGGGTGTGCCTTGTAGTCATGAAATTACTGTACTCTGTTATCTTTGCTGGAGTTAAAATTTCCAATTGCAACTGTTTATTTTGGCTTTCAGCTGAAGGAGATGAATTTAGGTTAGATATTAAGAAATTCTTTAGTGTGAGGGTGGTGAGGCATTGGCACAGATTACCCAGACAAGCTGAGGATGCCCCATGCCTGGAAGTGTTCAAGGCCAGGTTGGATGGGGATTTGAGCAACCTGGTCTAGTAGAAGCTGTTCCTGCCCATAGCTGGGAGATTGGAAGGAGACCGCTTTAAAGGTCCTTTTCAACCCCAACCACTCTAAGATTTATTACTATTTTTAAATTTATTTATTTAAATTCAGAAAGCATATTGTCATTATGTGGATTGGCTGCTAATAAGCTGTATTCCCTAATGTGCCTTATCCATTCCTTCTGCATTTTTTTAAGGAGGGTGTCAAATCCAACACATCTTGTTCTTTCTGTATTTATTTCAAATTATTGTAAAGAAATGCCAGCTCTTTTCTAATAATCTGCAAAGTATTACAGCCTTAATTATTTAAGAAACTTTATACTTAAATTCCAGTGTTTCCAAGCAGCACTCAGTAGTTCCAAGCCAGATATTTGAACTGGAGGATGGCACGAGTAGTTACAAGGATTTTGCCATGAGTAAGAACAATCGCTTCACCAGTGCTGGCCAAGCATCCAAGAACATCATCCAACCACCCTCCTGTGTGCTGCATTATTACAATGTTCCCCTGTGTGTGACTGAGGAAACGTTTGTAAAGGTAAGCACTTGCAGTGGCTGACATCCAGCACTCTGTGGGCTCTGTCCTGGCTTTTCATGGTGCTGCTTTTAAAAATTAGTAAACTGGGAGGGTTACAGCAGAGCCACTGGACGAGAGCTGTTCCCTAAAATAAATTTGTAGTCCCTCTGGATATGTTCACAATTCTGGAGTTATTGTCTCAATTTTATTAATTTATATTTTTTAATGTGAGAAACAAAGTTGAGCTTAATGGGGGTTTTTGAAGGGAGAGGGAAAAGACACAAAGCCAAATATATGGAAGTTAGGACTACAACTCAAAGGATTTACTGACTCCTGTAATGACTGCTAGGATGTTTTGGAATGGAGACAAGCATACACCTGGGACCTTTAGCACAGTTGTGTCCTAAATGAACTCTGGAAGCTTGAAACATGCAATATTGGGCCTCTTTAAGTGGAGGCAGTGGTAAGATTGCTGACAGTTCAGTGAGTTCTTTTTCAGTTCAATAAAAAATATTTTTCCCACTCTGAAAGTGAACTCTGGTTCCCGAGAGGTGTCCTTTATGCACAACTTCAGAGCTACTGTGTTGGAGTAGGAATGTCAAAAAGTAGAACTTATTATTATCTAAATAAGTTTTTGGGGATAGTGATATCACAGATACAGGAGCCTTGTTTTACATACTACAGAATAGTATTCTAAAGAATTACTGATCTAAACATGTTTTTTAAATTATTTGCCATAAATTCTTGCAAACTCTCTTAAAAAGTCAGAACCTTCATTTTTATGTGTCTCTTCCAGGAACTTGGAATTTTTGCTAATTTGTTTATGTGCATTTTACTGGAGTTTTACCTCTTAATTTTATTTTTGTGACAGTTATGTGAGGACCATGAAGTTCTCAGCTTTATTAAATACAAAGTGTTTGACCCAAAACGTAAGTAAAATTTCACCAGTTTGGGAAGTAACTTGATTCCAGTTTTGATCTGAGTATGCACTGTCAGGAGATGTTACTGATCTCCTCCTTCCCACTTTTATTTCTCATTTTGACAGCTTCTGCCAAAACACTGTCTGGTCTGTTGGAATGGGAATGTAAGACAGATGCAGTGGAAGCTCTCACTGTACTTAATCACTACCAGATAAGAGTCCCAAGTAAGTAAACTTTCCTAATCTTACTGCTAGATTTTTTTTATTTTTTTATTTTTTTGTGTGTGTGAAGAAAGACTTTTGGGTTCTGGTAGCCATGAAAATGATCAGAGGGCTCCTCTCTTGTTAGGAAAGGCTGGGTTTATTTAGCCTGGAGAAGAGCAGGCTCCAGGAGGACCTTATGTTGGCCTTCCAATACTTTAAAGTGGGCCTATAAAAAAGAGGGAGAGTGACTTTTGACAGGAGCAAATAGTGGTAGAACAAAGAGTAAGGGTTTTAAACGAAGAGAGATTTAGGTTTTAGATGTTAGGAAGATGCTCTTGACTGTGAGGATGGTGAGGCACTGGCACAGGTTGCCCAAAGAAGCTGTGGATGCCCCAACACTGGAAGTTTCAAGGCCAGGCTGGATGGGGCTCTGAGCAACCTGGTCTGGTGTGTGGCATCCCTGCCCATGGCAGGAGGTTGGAACTGGATGATACAATGAGATGATCCCTTCCAACCAAACCCTTCTATGATTCTTTCACAATAAATATAGAGAATTCTGCAATGTCTTGAATTGAGGATTCTTCAAGTTACTCAGCTCATTAATCTCAATTTACTGCTTCTGTAGCATGTTCCCTTTGAAACCACCAGAAACTGTGAAGCCAAGCTGAATTTAGCTCCAAACTAGCAAGAACAGAATAGGCTGAGTTCACCTGCTAAACAAGTACACAACAGGCCAGATCTGTGCTGAACAATTAAGACAGTTTACTGGATTAAATGGAAATTTTCCAGGTTTTCCCGGTCATAATTTTGAATCCAGGCCAGTGTCTAATATGATTTTAAACTACCTCCTCCTAACTGTTATGAGTTTGTCTCTTTGTGAAATGTTAACAGTTTAAATCTTTTCTATTCCCCCATACCTTTGGTCCACCTTCTTAATAGTGGACCTCAGGGGCAGAATATTTTTGAAGATAGTATGGATAACACACTGTTCACAATTTCAGTTTTGTCTCAGTTTGGAGAGGTGGTAACAGCAGAAAAACTTTCTCTTTCAATGTGAAAAAGGCAAACCCTAATGGAGGTGTGAGTGTGAAATACACGGAACTGGTGAACTTGTCAGGTTGTGGAAGGTGGATCAGTAGGAGAGCTGTGCCCACGGTGTGTTCTGTGTTGTCTCCTCACAGATGGCTCCAACCCTTACACCTTGAAGCTTTGCTTCTCTACTTCATCCCATTTATAGAGAAGAGGACAGCATGTTAAAAGCTCGTTCACCTGGATTTGCAAGTTAAAAACTACACTTCGTTCACAAAGCTCTAAAGTGGTTGTTCTAATGTTGCCTTGTTTCAACTTAATTCTAATATCTTTTATCTTGTTTTATAATAAATGGATGTTCCTTCATAAATACAAACCAGATTTTTTTTATTTTTGCCTCTAAGAAGTACATGTTGTAAGCTTACTACAAAGTTTGTATTTTGTTAGTGCAGTATCTTCAGATGTCTAAAGAAGCACCAGTAGGGTAAACAAGATTGTTTCTTTTCAAAGAAATTAAATATATTTGCATTTTCAAAATGTTAAAGATTAGCAAGTATTTTTCCATTTGTAGTATTAATTGGCAGATAGTACTATTACAGCAGAATTTTAAATGTAGAACTTGTTTTTCAGTATGTTAACTAGTGAAGTATGTTGCAATACTAAAAAGAAGCTTGTATTTATAAAATGCTTTGATCGGGTTAATGTTGCACATACCGAACTTTTAGTAGTATAGACTTGATTTATAGTTTAAACTGAGCTAACATAGAAAATTCTTAAGTATGTACATGTGTATGGTATGAATTCATACTTAAAGTGTTTTTGTTTTGTTTTTTTTTAAAACCGATTTTCCATTTGCATTAGCATGATGCCATCTATAGCTAGTCCCACCGCAGGGGCCTTTTAAAAATTAAAATTGCAAGCCTGTATCAATGTGTTCATCCTCATTTTCCATGATTTAAACTTAAATCTTTGGTGTTTAGCATATCCTTTTGACTCTTCTTTTTTTAAGCAGTGGTTATGATATACTAAATGGTAAAAGTTGTGGGGGGATGACAACATGGATCACGATAGAAAGCACTGTGGTAAAAATTGTTAAAACAAAAAGAAAGCCCCCACCATATCCTTTCATGTCCCTTAACTGGACAGTTAAATCAATGTTTTCTTTTGTCTGATTTATCTTAAACATCTGTCATGACCCTGAAAGAATTCATTGGGTGAATAGTCTTGGCTTGTCTGTAGTTTAAGATGAGGTAATCTCAGTGGGATTCAGGTAAAATAATTTACTATGCGATGTGAAATTAATGAGGTGAGAAATCTCTTATTTTGGAGAAGATGATTTGTTCTATACCACTACTTTGAAGCCTGTTTTCTGGAACTGGAGTTGTCTTTTTTGGGCTAAGCCCCCAGAAATGGGAATCCAAGCAGTGGAGTCTGGGAGCTATTGTTCTAGGCTCTGTGTGTGTTCCCCTTTCTGAATTTGCAGTGGATTGTTGAGGGCTTCTTTCAGTTCTGTTCTTGGTCATTGCATAGAAGTTCCTTTATCAGCTATTTTATGCTTTATCCTGTAAGTTCTTTTTTCTGTCTTTATGGATTTTATCTATATCCATCCTTTATGCAAGATGATTTGTGTGGAGTGCTTGACCTTGAGAGGTTATGTTGTAGGAAATTTACAGGCTGTGGGCATTGCACATCTTTCATAGAGACTGGATTTTCCCCATTCTTAATTTCAAGGCAAATATTCCTTATCACACAAGGGAATATGTGTCAGTTGTCCTTCAGGTTTTCTCATCAGCAATTATTAATTTTTGCCCTGTCTACCTCCGTTTTGTTCATGCTTCAGGTAATGAGTGTTTTAGATATTCACATCAGGCTTTTAATATGTCTGAACTGGGAGCTGAAAACCAGCTGCTCTTTGGCAGCTCTTTCAGCACAGGGTTTGGAATAATCCTAGCCTCCTGTCTGTGAGGTGGCAAAGAGACTTGCATTTTAGGGGCACTGCTGAGACTCTTTCAGCCTCAGTGCTCTTTCCCCAGAAATTGCTTCCAGACAGCTCCAGCATAAAAGTCCATGTGCCATATCTTGCTGCTAGTGGAATGCTCTGTGCTGCTTAGTGTTTTAACTGCAAAGGTTTTCTCCCAGTCTGTTATTTCTCTTTTATCAACTTGAATGTTCTGTGGAAGCCTGTTTCTTCTCTCATAATTTCCATTGCTGGTTGTATTAATGTAGTTCCAGAAGTTGTTTATAATTGAGCATTAAAAATAGTCTGCTTTCAAATTGCAGTGTGGGATGAGTGACCCTTAAAACATTCAGGTTTCATATAAAACAAAAAAAAACAGAAAAAGAAATGCACTTTAATGTTTTGGTGTCCTCAGTCGATCGCAGCATTCAGTGCCTAAGATGTTCAGGTGAAAAGCATCTTTCCTGTGTCTTCCCAGATCAAATGGAGCATGGCTCTGAGTATACCATAGAGAACTGACTTGATAGCTGGAAGGCCCATATGCAAAATGAGTAGCCTGTGCTATGTGGGGCAGAAAAGAAAGGAGACTGAGAATTGTGCAAACTTCTTTCTCCACAAAATTATCATCTTATTCATGAGAACAGGAAAGATTCCTTGTTGGTGTTTTGCTGTTAAACAAAAATTGTTAAAAGAAAACAGTGTTTTCTCTTGGGCCTACTAGAGAAGGAATGAGGTTGGTCTTCTTCCACACACAAGGTCTGTGGTCACCTTTAATCTTGCTCTTTAGAGCAGTGGGGCAGGTGGGCAGTTAGTTGCTCCTGAGGGAGTGAAGTTTGTCTCTCATTTGGCAGTGGTTTTACCATAGTTATAAGATTAAAATTAAACCTTCAAGGTCTCTTAATGCAGGGGTTTTTTTTCTTGTCTCTTTTGCATAAGTCTTACAAGCAAAACATTGAACATTGCTATACACATTCCCTATGTAAGGAGCTGTCATTCACAATGTATTATCTTCATGTCTGTCCCACTGTTTGTTTTGTTGGGTTTTGTTTGTTGGTGATGTTCTCTTTGTTTTTCCAGTTGATCAACTTTCATTGGGGGTAAAGATGTATTGAGGTTGAGATATGTTCCTCTTCTCATGATAGTCTAATTCTTGTTTATATTTATTTTTCATTATATGCAAGAAGTGTGAAGAGTTGTTTTTTGACTTTCTATACCACCCCAGCAAGAAAGAGTGTATTGTTGGGGTGATGAAAAAGAAGATATTAAAGAAACCATGGAGGATGTGTTTGGGTGTCATGATACAACTGGATGTGGGTTCACTAAGTCTGTCTTTTAGAAAGGGATAATGTTTGGGGCAAGCTGGCTTGTTACTGGCTGAAACCCTTTTGTTGTAATTAAATGCAACTGGCTCCTTTTCCTGCTGTGTGTTTTCTTGTGAACAGCTCTTGAGCTTGTTTGAATGTGCTGGTGGCTTAGCAGGAGACATTCAGGCTCTTCTGTTAAATAATGCATCGAGGTCTGGGAACATGAACACTTTTTGCTTAATTATTTTTTCATCTCAGGGATGTGTTTAAACATATTTGGGATTCTTTAATGTGTTCCTCTTTTTGAAAATACCTTGCATTTCTACATCTTTAGTTACCAATGGGTTTTTGAGCCATTCCAGGGTTTCATGTCTACTTTATGTCTATTTTTATGTCTAACCAGTCAGAGAGAAGTGTGCTGCATGACTGATCTGTTGTGAAATTCAAATATCTTCTCAGTTGCACCATTAATATTGACACTTGTGGGGAGGGGTTATCAGATGAGCTCACTCCTGTGATAATGTGATGTTTCTAGAGTGCCATTTGGGTTCCTTAGAACCAGAGTCAGTTAAAAATGGCCTGAACCAAATAGGTGCTCAGGGTTTTTCAGATGATGAGGCCCCCAAGTTCTACTGCTAAAGCATCTGAATTGAGAAAGAGTCAATCAATTTCTAGACAGCTACATTATCCAGTTAAAAGAGCAAAATATTTGTGTTCTGTTTAGTCTCCTAATGCATAATAGCTTTTCCCTGTTAAAAATAGAGGATTTCTTCCTCCAAGGACTGTAATTCTCACAGGATGTGGAGGAACCTAATGCAGCCAGATTACTTTTGTTGTGCTTTGACCATGGCTCTCTGAAGGAAGTAACCTCAATCCCTTGTCTTGTATTCAGCAAGCTTTATCTGCCTTGTGCCAAGCCTTCCTGTCCTGGCCTTTCCCAGCCAGCTCCCTGGGCTGGAGCCATGCATGAATTCAGATGGGTTCCCTGCTCTTCCTCCTCACTGTTGCAGCTGCTGAAGGGTGGTCTTAATTTCTAGCACAATTTATTTAACTTTTCCTTTTCTGGTGTTCATGGAGCAGCTGCAGCCTGAGTGGATCTTCATGCAAGGGAGTGAGTCCTGCAGGAATGTGCCAGGAAGCCAGCAGCTATGGCAAGATAATTAACCCTCTTTTCCAAAGCATCTGGGATCCAGGAAAACAAATTAGTCCTGGCAGGGGCAGTAAAGCAGTATTCAGAATTAAGTACTGGAGTGGGATTGTAGGATGGGGGATAGCAGTTGGAGCACAATGCAGGATGTAATTACTCAATTTCATATAAACCATTATCTCTTTATTTTCTCTTTCCATTTGTGGGTTCATCTTTCTTCAAGTGACTAAAAAAATTAAATTGTTTGTGCTCCATTCAAAATTCAAGTGGGTAGTAGTCAAATAAGTCTCCAGAAGTTATTAGAGTGCTTCTTATGGAAAATCCTAAATTTTCTGTCTCTTAGGCTGTTAATACAATAGACTTTGGATATTTCAGGAAGCACAGTTTGTGTTTAGGTGATGCTTTCTCTATCAGCAAAGTGCAAACTTTAAATTGAATGTAATGGATGCAGGGATTTGCATGTAATATAGATTATGCTTCTATTTTCTCTTCTGTTAACCACAGCACTATAATTGCTAAATCAGATTAAATCAGTGAGCTTTAGATAAGCATCAAAAGGCTTCAGAAGTGTCTAAGAAATAGCCTGGTCAGACAGTAACCTGGTAATCTTTTTTTGAAGTTGATGTATGGCTTCTAATTGGACCACAGTAACCTAAAACTTCAGTAGCTGTAGGTGGGAATCCCACTAACTGAACTTTTAGTTCTCTCATTTTCTTGGAGTGTACTTTAAATCCAAAACAAACTCCTGAGTTCTGAGAGTTCAAACTGGAGTATTTTAGTTACACTTGAATATATTCCCCTTGCCCAAGATTTCTGTAGCATTTTTCCATCTCTTTATTGCTGTATGGGCAAAGACTGTCTGTGCCTTCATAAGGATCCTTTATATGCCCCTAACTCCTCCTTTTTGTGTCCTTTTAACATGAAGCAATGAGAGCTAACCAGATGATTCCAGATTAGGACTGACCTATAGATTTATTTCAACGTAATATGATCTCTGGTCTTGCTTTTTACAGCTACAACTTTGAAAAATACTAACAATAATAATAACAACAACAATAATAATAATAATAACCCTACCTGAAGTAGTCTGAAGGATAAGTTTCTCTCATTAAGAGAAATAAGGTGATAACACTTAACCAGGTCTTGAAGCATACAGACCCCAGGTTCACAGCTGAGTGCAGTCCTGCTTTTCTTGCTTTCTTCACCGTAGGCAATAATACATTGTTCATGTTTGTGTGCTGCATCAATCTGCCCCTGCCATCCTCCAGTGCTCCCACCCTTGATGACCCTAAAAAAAAAAAAAAGAGGTTTTCCTTTTTGTCTCCCAAAGCTTCCAAACAAAGCTTGTTCTTCTGTCTTCTGCACAGTTTGGAAATTCCCAAAAAATTGGGCAGGGATATATATTCAAGGATGCAAGGACAACAGAAGCTAATCTTACTCTTTGAAACTGGCAGGAAGAAAAGAGTTGTAGCTCCTGGCCTGAGACTGCCAGCACAGCCTCCATTTTATTTTATTGCTGAAAGCAGACTCAGCTTTCCAGGAACTCTGCTTTGTGGACCTTTCCGGAGAACATCCGGCCAAGGACAAGCCTCCTTTCACGGGGAGGACAGAGCGGTGGAATGTGTGTGGGGTGAGGCTCCCTGCTCCAAGGGCCACTTGTTTCTCTCCCATGGCATGCTGCCATCCCAGCAGCCTTGGCAGGAGCCCTTCCTGCACTAAGCTGCTCATAGCTGACCAATGTTTGAGAGGGGCTCGTCTTTAAACTGCTTAAGCAGCAGTCACTTTCCATGTGAAGCTGCTCTTAAGCCATTTTGCAAGCACTTAAGCTCCTTCTATGGTATAGTCAGTCCTCTTGAGATGCTGATATTCCCCCTTTCCCCAGTCACTGTGTAACTGCCTGTACCTTGCATTAGCCTGACCCCTGTTAAAGACTCTGTAGATCAGAATTCCAAAGAGTCACTCACTTGAGTGCCTGCTTTGAGTTATGTGTGTGGTTTGAGCTTAGGCCTGCCAGCTGTGAGGTTGGCTCCTGAGCCAAGTAGGGTGGGAGTCTGCCCTAACTTTTTAGGGCAAAAGAGCCCTGAAAACAAATTGCCCAGTGCTCCAGGTTTCACTGGGAGCTCAGACACTTGTCCACACTTGTCCTGCAGCTTGCTGAGGAGTCTGTTTACCTTTAGCCAAACAGTCTGCCAAATAACCCTGAATCAGCCTTGTACCCAGGGCTTTGCAACACGGAGGCCAAACTGATAACAACTGCTTTTGCTTTGTGTCCTTTCCAAGCCCAGACCAAGTTACCCTGCTGAGATCAGGGGGGAGGGTGGGTGGAGAGGCTGAACTGTGTTCACCTGGGAGATACTGTTTTTATCTGCCCTGCGAATGGGGAGCTGAGCAAAGGAGCAGGGGAAGCATGAGCACACCTTTGGCTCTTGGTTGTGGCAGCAGCACAAAACAGACACCAATGTCTGTGCTGCTGGCCTGTAAAAGCAGAGAAGCTTTCAGAGCCAGGCTGGTTGAGTTCTCACACAGGTGTCTGGTAGATTGATTGTGGCAAAATAGATTTTATTTATGCAGTTTAGATAGCTTTGGGCTTCGTACAAAGTAGCTCTGTGGCACCTGGCTTGCACATGATGAATACATGTGGCCCAGGATCTTTGAGTTCCCTGTTTTCTTGCCAATTCCCCCTGGTTCCCTCGGAGGAAATGGAGCTTGTCCCTGCATGCAGCCTGCCCATGCAGCTTGCTTGACCTTGGAGATTGCACTGGTCCTCACAAGTACACAGCCAAGTGCCTGTCCATGTGCTCCAGCAAGTCCAGACTTCACTGGGGAATGTCACTGGACTGGTTGTGCATTGTGTGGAGGTGACACTGAATAACCTACCTGTGTAACCTACCTGTGCCTGGGTTTTGCCTGCAGGACTTTGTAAGGCCAGGGGGTGCCAGTTTCTGCCAAGAATCTGGTGAGAGTGAGGAGATGAGCACAGTGAAGTATAAGGCAGCTATTACCACAAAGACATTTATCAACTGCTTCTCTGCAGGCCTTTCATGACAGACTGCTGCCTCTCCTCCCTCTCCTGATTCCTTTCAGGGCCTATAGTTCTGCCTAGAAATAAATGATACAATATTTAAAAAAATAATTTTAAAATGGCCTTAGATTATGTGTGGTCCCAAATTCCCTTTATGCCAGGCACAGCCCAGGTGATAAAATCCTGGATTGCCCTGTTTATCTGAAATACAGAAGGCTGCTGTGGAGGAAAGGGCAGGGTCCTTCAGGACCAAGCACCTGCAGCTTTGCTGTTGTCAGGTTTCTGAAGCATTTCACCTGATTTGCATCTCTGGATCAGACCCCTGATCATCTGAAATGCTTCCTGGCATCCACTCAATTTTCTGTTGAAGCAGGAAAATTACTATCTCAAAGTAGGAGGCATATATGTTATTGTTAATTATTATTTCTTCCATGTCTGCAGCTGTCTCCTTCCCTCCCTCCTGTGATGGGCTGAGTTAGCAAGGAGGAAGCTCCCCTGTGGGCCTATCCTGGCTAACAGCAAAGGTGGGATACTATTCCCCAGGGCTGTGTCCTCCAGGGAGAAAATCAGGCACAACTGTGGTTTTGGAGCTCGTAACCAGGAGAATCAGGACACAGAGGCCACTGCTTTTGTGTTTCTGTTCATATCCAGGCTTTGGGTCTGTCTAATGCTTCACAGGGAACAGGGGCTGGGGACCAGGGTCAGTGGGTCCTGCTGTTTCCTCCCCTGGATTCTGGCTGGGGCTCTGGGGCAGAGCTGGCAGGGAGCAGGGGCCGGGCCTGTCCTGCTGACAGGGGACAGCAGGTGGCAGCAAGAAATCCAGGTCCCTTGGCTCCGAGTTCAGCACCAGGGACTGTGTGTGTTGGCTTCTGCTGAACTGGAAACAGTGAAATCTTAGACAAACTCTCTGAAGTAGACCTGACGTGGCTTTTGGTTCGTGCTCGAGGGCTGTTTGAGGTCCCTTCTCAGAGTGCCAGAACTGATGCCTGGAAAGGCTGACCTGGAACAAAGACTAGACAGAGCAAAAGGAATAAAATAGAAATTTATTGAAAGGATCCACCTTGGGCAGTGCAAGAGCCTGGCTGAGGCTACACCCAAATCAAATCCAAGATGGATTCTGGTCATGAGTTTTACACTTTTATAAGTTTTGGTTCATCTACGGTTTGGTGTCAATTGTCCAACCACAGCCCCAGCCATGAAGTCTCAGCCCCCTGGTTTGCCCCCTTTCCTTCCCAGTTGTTTATACTTTTTGGGTACCCATTGTCCTTGATTCTCCAGCTGGGAAGGGATTGTTTTGTCTAACTACCCTGTGAAGAGAACTTACTGACACCTAATATGAAGTTTCAGAGTTACACACCAACCAGCAGAGATTCTGAAAAATATAAAAGCTAAACCCCAAGGCATCATGATGGCTGTTTTAGGTCATGGGATGCTGTGCTGCACTGGATCAACCTCAAGGACCTGCCAAGATGTGCAGAAGGACTCCTAAATGCTTGAGTTTGGACTCTCATTCATCAGAATGGCCACTCCAGAATTTGCTGAGCTATCTGTGAGTGAGGAGAGAGGTGGTGTAGTGCACAGCCAAGGGCAGCAAGTACATATGTGGCTGAACACAGCTGTGCTTTGGAGAGGGCAGCGTGTAAGATTGCTTCTGCAGAAACCCATCCTTGACCTTGGAATCTCCTCTGGGTGGGAGGCATCCAAGCTGGAAATCTCAATGTCTGAATCTCTCCTGCACTCTTACCAGCTCTGGGGTGTGAGCTAAGACATCTCTGCAACCCTTTTCCAAGAGCTGCATTGCAAAAGAGTCCCACTGGATAATCCAGAACCCTGGGTTTGATTCCACTTGTGTAAGCAATTTATCAGGCAAGAGGTGATATTTCATCCCTCCTCCTTGAGGGGCCTGGTGTGTTTCTGAACATGTGCAAATGCCTTTGATACTTCAATAATAATGGATAAGTGGCAGCCTGGCTTAGGAAGAACAAATCTTGCTAGACAAGTGTGATTGCTTCCACTGGGGACAAAATGGAAAAAGATCCAATAGCCAATGCTGCTCCTGAGGAGTAGTAAATAAGTAAATGCAATGTGGCAATGAAAGGCATGAAAAAGTGACTGCCACAGCAGCACAGGTGAAGCTTGGAGGGTTCCCCCGTGGGGTGAGACATCTGCCTCCAAGGGCTCACAAAAGAGATGCAGGGAGCCTGTACATTTACCTGGCAGAGGGTGGGACTGGGTTCCATTCCCTTTCCTCCTGATTCTCCTCTGGGCTCTGCTTGTCCCACTTCTCACGGTGGGGGCATCAGGGAAATAATGGCAGAGGTGGGGCTGTGTCTGTCTCCCTGGCTCCTGCCTGGCTGCTGGGTGGTGCCACCCCTGAGCCATGCCCTGCAGGCTCTGGAGCTCACCCCCACGCAGGGAGCAGCAAGCTCTGCCTACCTGATGAGCTCTCTGGTGGCTTTTTTCTAGGATGAGCCTATTTTCAGATGGTCACGAGGTGCAGACACCCCCTCTCACCACGCTCAAAGCAGGAGATGAGAGCTGGGTTGGAAGGATGCTGAGACCATGGGGGGGGGGTGTGGGGGGCCTTCAGGGACCTTACAGCCACTGACGCATTGGCAAAACAAGTGGGAGATTCAAAAGGGAGACAGGTGGAGGCAGAGGCTGTGGGCACATATTTCCATAATTATGAGCTGCAGAAGGAAGATGCAGGTGAAGGAGAAGCCCTAACACTGATGGAGGCTGCCTTGGGCCAAAGCAGGAGCTGGGCAAAGTCTTGATCCTGCCAACTGTGTGCTGTCAAGCTCTGGCTGTTCTCTGGACTCTCTAGTGTTATCTTCACTCCTTGGAAAGGGTGGGGGCAGCTTCAAACTTGGAGACAGTCCACTTCTGCCCAGAGCAAAAGAGTTGTTTTGACACCTCATTAACCATGCAGGTTATTTTGGGAATTTTCCACCTTCTTTTTGTTTTCTGTCCTCATTATGTGTAAGAAAAATTGGCTTTAGATGCAGTTTCAGAACAGGAATGTTGCAACAGTCGTAGAGCAGCTGTGTAGTAGTCCCTGTTGGAAAGCTGTTCCTTTGCCCTCCTCTCTTGGCTTCAGCTGGGCTTGTTCCTGCCATGCTTTCCTTCTGGATTTACACTTCTTGGGTTTTCCTTTTATTGATTGCTCCTTTCTTTCAGGCTGAGGCACATGGTCAGCCTAGAGCCAGAGGTCATAGTGTCTTCGGTGTTTAAACTCAGCCATAGATTTTGTAACACTTGTGGGGAGAAGAGCCAGCCTTGGTTTGGAATTTTTGGCAGCCCTCTGTCTCCAGACTCTGGGCTGCTCTCTGTGCCATCCCTGCTGCCTTGCTGGGGACAGGAGTAGACTGAAAATGCAGAGCAGCTGCTGGCATTCCCACTCCCACAGCTGTCAGGCAGTGAACTCCATGGTACTTGTCCTGGTGGCTTGGGAGAGACCTGGGGCCAGGGATCTCAGCCTGTTCCATGCCAGGACACCCCTGATCCTTGTGACACAGGGAGCACACAGCGTGGCCAGGCATGAAAGTGCTGCTGGATCCGTGTGATGAGATGGCAAATCCACTGTGAGCCCCTGCCCTTTGAGCAGGGTAGAAACTCCAGCTGACAGGCAGCTGGAGGATCAGCCTGGCAAACACAGTCAGGAGTGTGTGATAAGGGAGCACTTGTCCCAAACACACTCCTTGGGCAAACCCTTTGCCCAGAGGTGTTACCCAGCCTGCCTTATGGTGAGTGAGCTGTGGTCCTTCATCCTCCTGTGCTGCCTCCCAGGCGGATTTGCTGCCAGCTCTGCTTTCCTACTAAGGCAAAGTGCAAAGGCACCTCTTGCATCACTCCAGTGGGGTGAGGGCCAGGCAGAGCTGTCCCTGCCAGCAGCAGCACTGCAAGCACCAGGCATGCACAGGAGGCTTTAAAGATCCACAGATCTGCTCCCATCCAGTTCCCCATTGCCTGTAAATGAAATAGACTGGCTTTGAAAAATCAAAATACTCCCAGTAAATAGAATCTGCTGCTTCCAGCTGAGATTTGTCTCCTCCAAGGGGAGGACAACTTGCCTTTGAGACAGCCAAAATGTTTTCTGCATGAAAAGCCTGGCTCGCCTCTTAGCAGAAGCACTGGCATCTTGTGTCACCTGTTTGTACGGCAGCTTTGAACTTAACTGTTTATTTAACCTATTAAAAATGCAACAATGCGCCTTCTTATTCTTCTCTTCCCTGCCAAGGAGTTGGTCAGACATGGTTTCAGGTGAGCTCTGAGAGTTGGTTGCTGCTGAGGGATGCAGAGGGGTCAGACATAGTAGCAGTTTCTAGACTCAGTGTGGGCTCTGCAGGAGCATCCTCGTGCCTTGCTGCACATCCTCTTCCATTGTTGGCACACACAGACCTCAGGCACAGCACCCTGTTTTTCAGAGAGCATCACACGTCTCTACTCCCTTGGTTAATGGTTAGACCCACATTGTAGCGACTGCCTCCCCGGTCCAGCTGTGGAACAAGTCACAGATTTTAAATACTGGATTTTCTGATCTTGCCCTTTGGACTTATTTTTGCTGTGGCTATTGGTAAACTGTGTGCTCCTAAGCTCTGGCTGAAATCCTCTCTGGACCGCTGCACCCCTGAGCAGGTACATTTTGGTAAGTTGTACAGGAGTAGCGTCTGATGGTAGTTGGCACAAATGGCTCCAGGCAGGAGACTGATTTTGGCTCAGTTTGGTGTAGAATTACCTCTTGAAGTACTGGTAAGAAGGGGCCTGTGGTAGTCTCAGATTCAGCTAGCCTTTGCAGCAGGATTGTTGCCAAAGCTGGGTGAGAGCAGCTAAGGATGGAAAATTGCAAAGGATGCAAACCTCTTCACTCTGGGTCCTTGTCCCAGGGCTGCTGGGGGGGAAGGAGCTTTTCCTGAACCAGTCAGGCTCACTTTCGTCCTGGAACGATTTCAGCTTCATCCTCCCTTGTAGCTGCCAAGTCACTGTAGACTTCTGCTCAATCACCCCAACCTCCTCTCCTTCCCAACTAGCCAAGCCAGCTGTCTCTACCTTTCCCTGCAGGTAATGTTCCCTGACCTCAACCAGCCTGGTGGCCCTGCTAGTCCTCTCCAGCTTCCAGCAGGTCCATGCTCATCCTGGAGGGGCTGTTCACACCCACCAAGTTCTGCTGAAAGGGAATGCTTAGAACCAGGACATGCTGAAGTCAAGCTCAGAAACAAGCTCCTTGTTGAGTCTGCTTCAATAAGACTTCAGGAGAAGCTGGTTTTGATGGATTTCTGAATGAAATGGGTTTGAGCCACCTGGCACGTGCCCAGCAGTGATAAGCAAGGCCTGTCTGTGCCCATCTCCTTGGAACACTGCAGCATCCTCCTGACCACTGACAGCTCAGGCTGCTGCTTTGAGCTGTCTCCTCAGCCCCATGGAAGAGCAACACAGTTTAGGGACATCACCAGCACCAGGCTGGTAAGTCCTGAGCTCTGGACTATTCAGAGCAGCAGGGACGTCTCCACTGGCTCCTGGGCACTGTCCCCCCTTTCTGGTGGACAAGTTCCAAGGGCTTCAGCTGCTCCCAGATTCCAGAGGCAGTGTGACCGGAACCCAGGAGAGCTGGTGGAGCTGGCTTGCCCAGCTCATCCATCTTCACCTTGCTGAAACAGCACACTCTGAATGGAGAGGAGAGTGTAGTGCCTCATTTAGGTGGATAGCAGGGAGCAGAGAGACTTTGCAGGGTCATCTTGGGCACTTCAGCAGGATGTTGGCTACAAGCCTGAGCCTTTGTGGAGCATTGGGCTCCGTCCTCTATTCCCTTCTGTGGGACTGAGATGTGCTGGGCAGCCCATTCCTGCCCAGAGCTACCTGGTTCCCCACTCCTCTCTGAAGGATGGTGTCACATGCTTAAGGCTGCTCCTCTGAGGTCTGAAAGATTAGACTGGAAGTTTTATGGGTGGGAGATATCCCAGGGCTGAGGTCAGAGACAGAAATGTAATGTCTGCCCTGCTCTGTTATACAATCCGCTGTTAAATAATCACTCGGGGTCACTGCTCCTGCCAGGCCACTGCAGCTGGCAGTGGGGCTGCTGGAAAAACAGGATCACTGTCCACTAGACAAGAAGGAGAAGGAAAAGCAGTAACACACTTCTGGGCAGTCCCATGCTCAGACCCCTCCCAGCATTGGTGCTCCTCATTGCAAAGTGCTTTTCAGTGACAGAGGCAAGGACATAGCCTGTTTGTTGGAGGCTGGCAGAGGGGATGTGGCTTTGGCCATGGTGACAAAAGACTGGTGTTTGTGTGATGCTATGCAAGAGGGAACTGTGTCTGTCACAGGCACACTGGTTCTCCACTGAATCTAGGCAAGATGGACACCCAACATCCATCCGGCACAACTCTGTGCTCCCCAGCCCATGCTCTTTGCATTTCCTAAACCTGCAGTGGAGCCCCGGCTGCGGCAGAGCTGTGGCCTGCATGAGCTGCTGACCAGCACGCAGAGGTTGGGCCAGTGCCACAGTGCCGGGTTGTGCTGCCCACCTGGGATTGACACCCATTTAACAGCACTGTGTTAATGATTTCAAAGGTGCTGCAGAAGAAAGTAGCCAAACTAGACACTTGGAGGACATCAGGGAACCTGTGGGAATGAGTACTGATGACCCATGCAAGTAAGCAGTCACTCAAGGGAGCTGGATGATTTTCCCTAGGAGAAGAAACCACACTGGTGGGGGAAGCTCACAAAGCAAAGCTGGGAATTAGCTACACTGCCTCAGAGCCTGAACATCACTGTCCTGGAATTCCTGTCCTCGTGCACGCATTTACAGCTAGCTAACCTACTTCTGCTGAGTAAATTCTTCCTGATAAGGGGTTTTGGCAGGTGGCTTTGCTCCCTGAGGGTGAGGGAGAGCAGCTCAGTACAAGCAACAAACTGGTGTGGGGCAGGGCAAGTTCCTTTTGATTTAACTCAGAGGATGGCTGTGAAATAGAAATGCTGGGGGATGACTGGATGGCTCTGAGGAAGCTTGAGGTATCCCTTACTTGGATTTGTTGCCTGTGATCAGGAAGGCATGCTGGCTTAATGCAGCTGTTTTGTTATTTAATCCTGCCTGATTTTCCTTTACACTTTCCAAATGTTTTAAGCTATTCTTTGTTGTGCTCACCCACTTTTTAATCTGAGGTCAAATGATTGGACCTTAATCCCTGGATCTCAAATGAATTTGCCTTTTGGTTTCCAGCCCTCTGCTACCGCCAAGCTTGCTATCTCCTTTTCCTTTTCTCATTATTTCTCTATTTCTTGCAAGTTAGCATTACTTGAGAAGAACAAAACTGGTAATATCCCCCTGCTTAATATTTCAAAACAATTTTATATTTTTCCTTGCAAGGAGTCCCTAGAGTCTTTTTTGGCAAACTACCTAAATGTGATCATAGCCAGTGCAATACTGTGCTTTTTGTAACTGACTGGGTGCAGAGACAGCTGCCATGGAGTGATCATACAGGACAGCACCTAAATGCATTGTACAGTCTTCCTGGAGGAGAGGGGGCAGGACAGCCTCTGAATCACATTCACAAATTCAAAGATGACAGGATGCTGATCTCAGCTCCACCCTCTGGGTTTTGTTAAAACTTGGTTTCTCATTTCATTGCAATTTCCCTGTGCTGCAAGTTCCTTGCTCAAATGTATGCAAAAAGTCTTGGAGGAAGATTAAACACAATTTTTCAACAGCATGTTCTAGATTTTATTGAGAAGAGATGAGATCTAATTAAATTCAAGCACTAATCCAGCCAGATTAAATGGCACATTCTACTTTGTGTCCTTAGCTTGGCCCAGGGGCCAGACTGAACCTACAAACACAGACCACAGAACTGGTCTTGCCCTTCATGTCTCTACTCAGACTCAAACTTTGCTTCAATGCCTGAGACTAGATCCAGATAGTTTCACTGGTGTGTTAAGGATCACAACATACGTCCAGGCCTGATTGGGAGCACAGGAGAGTAATCCCAGCCCTGAAGGGTCCTGCTGCCCCAGGTACCCTCTTTTAAACCCATTGTGCTGGTGGGTGAAGCTCAGGTCCCCACCTCACCTGGCTTCCCTGGGTGCTGCCATCACTGGGTCTTATGCCAGCTCCTGCTGGCAGCTACCCTGTCTTTGAGGTACCCAAGTCCTTGGCAAAGCAGCCTATGCTAGTCCAAAACTTCTCCTGAGCTGGGTACAGTGAGCTGTGTCTATGTAGCTTAATTACATCCAAACACTGACAGAGCCTCATCCAAGAGTGTGTATGTGACCCTGTGCTGCAGGGATTTGACTGCCAGAAAAGGACAATGAGAGCTGCAGGTCAGATTCTGCTGTGGGAATTCAGCAGAACTTTCTTGAGCACAACTCATCACTATGCAGCCAGTCTGGACTTGCATGGAAAACAAGCATGTGAAACTGTGGGAATAAACCACCTACTTCCTCGTGAGGACCTGTAAGTCTCACCTAGCAAGCCAGTCATGTAGCTGCAAAGGATGCAAATAAACTCTGCTGTGTAATTAGCACCCTTTGTACGCCAGGGCAATAATTCCTAACTCCACATGAAACCAGAAGCCAGGTCTGCCTGCATGGGGTTCAATTCCAAACACCATCCCCAGGTGTAAAGCTGCACTGCTTCCCTCAAATCAGGATCACATGGTGATGCTTTGCCCCATATGGGAGGAGCTGGCTTGAGATATGAGAGATCAGTCATGCTGCAAGGGCAAATATCCTCTTCTAAAAGCCACAAGCCAGTGCTGATAGGAGTGTGTTTGCTGGTAAATACCTGCAGCACGCAAAGCTAAATCAGTCTGATTTTATTACATTAAGGAATGAAATGTCTACGCAGCATTTTTCCTGCTGAGACTCTGAACTGCTACTAAGGCCTCTGTGATGGTGGAGCACTTTCCATCTCAAATTGTAGCCTGATTTTTGCATTCTGCACCATGCAGACAAAGCACTGGAAGTACAGGCTGAAGCACAGCCACTGCTCACATAGGGACTCCTTCTCCCTAGAGCCTTGCTGTTTGTACCAGAAAAATAGACACAGCTCTTGGAAAGAGGCTGTGTGACTTCAAGGGGCTGGCCTGATTGTCTCTGAAAGAAATTTGATGGTGTCACAGTGACAGATGGAGCAATTCTTTTTCTAGGACAAGAGATTTAGAAGAGCGAGTTTGGGGGTGTGGAAAATCTCTTTCTCTGTGGCGGCCTTGATGGCCTGAAGGGTCATTAGGAATGACACCAAGGAGATCCAAACCTGAGAGGTGCTTCTCATTTTTAGAGATGCAGAGCAGGCAGCAGGTGGGTAAGCAGAGTTGGCCTCCAGGTGAGGCTGGAAGAAATGTGCTGGCTGTAAAGGGGCGGCCCTGGGGTTTGCAAGCATACTGGCACTCCAAGCAGCACTGCAGCCTTCAAAGGAGTCAGTATCTAAGCCAGACTTTACAAACAGCCTCATCTTGTGCAGCTGCATAAGAGCGAGATGGAAATCTCACTGTGTTTATACAGACTGAAATGTGCTTGAGCAAATGCTTGCAATGAAAGCTTCAACTGGCTGTGGAGCTTTGCTTCTAGGAGCAGAAGAAAACCACTTAAGCATTTAATCCTTTGAAGACTTCAATCACCCTGATAAGATGTAGACAGAAGGACAAGAGAGATGGCTTTCATGTGCCCCTGCAAGACTGTCACCTCCCCAGGCAGGCTGCCTCCCACCACCCTAGAGAGCCACACAGGCCAGCGTGGTTCCTGAGCCTGCCCACTGCCCTTTCCCCGGCTGTGACACAGGCCCTCAATTTAAACCCTTAATCCTGGGAAGATTGTGCAACAGCTCCTTCAGGCTGCGAACGGATTATGCCCGTTTCAAAGGTATTTGGCGCTCTGGCTGCACCGGGAGAGCCCGATCAACTGGCCCAACCTCTCCTGCAGGCAATTCTTGCAGCTGGTGCCTAGCAACTTGCTCTGAGCTGCTCTCGCAGCTAAAATTCAATGCTATTTCCACCTTCCTCCCCAGAGAAGCAGCTCCTGGGTCAACATCAGGGAAGAATAAGACGTTTCCCACTAAGCTTGCTATAAATTAGTGGTATGGGAGGGGCTGCTTTCTCTGTCTCTCGAGCAGCAGTCCTGCAGCCAGCTAAAAAGGCATCTCCTCTCAGCATGTGGGACAGCTGCAGGTTCAGGAGATTAAGTAAAATGTTCCCGCCCCCCCCCCTCCCCCCCCCAATTTGTTTTCTGCTCCCAAATGCCTCTGCTTTCTTGGAGCTCTCTGCAGAAGAACCAGACTTGGATACATGTCGTGTCTCACCTTAGTTTTGCTTTGTGTGAGCCCCAGGTTATGGAAACATACACAGGTAGCTACAAGCTCGGGGCTGTGCTGAGCATTCTATAATGATGCACAACAACTTTTGGATCACCTGCGTGTCCAATTAAGGCAGCATTGAATCTGAGAGAGATGCCCTTTGGCATCTGGTGAGCACTAGAAAAATATTTTTTAAAAAAGCATAGGAAACCAAAATTGCCTGTTTAAGGGCCTCAGATCTTTGCCGAGGTGGTGAGGTAAACATCAGGCAGTCTGGGCAGGAGCGAGCAGCGTGTTCCTGCGTGTGGGCAGGGCACAGGAATGGGTGCTGGGAAGAGGGAGCCGACGGGAGGATCCAGCTGCGGAGTGGGCAGGGGCTCGGGGAGCAGCACATCCTCCAGCGCCTGCTGGCACCGAGCAGAGGGAGGAGCGCTCCAGCTGGAAGAGGTGGGAAGCTGTGAGTAGATTAATCCATGAGTAGTAGGGCTGTGGTGCGGCAGCCTGGGTGTTTTTCAGAAAAAAGCAGGACGCCTTGTAGGGCATTAACAAACTCTGGGAAGGGTACGTGTTTACCTCTGGGAACGAGCTCGAGATCCAGACGGATTTCCCAGTGGGAGTCTGTTAGGACATCTCAGATTTGCTTAGTGATACAGCTCCCTTGGTGGCGTCTGGTGGGAGGGCAGCTGACCACTGCCTGCCCTGGCTGCTTCCAGCTCTAGCGCTGCTTCACCATTGCAGAGCTGACCTCTCCTTGCCTCCCCAGTTTTGTTCCTTGGGAAGCCCTGGGCGGTGCTAGCAACTGCAGCCAGAGCGTTGGAGGTGCTTTATTGCTGTGGACAGGGTGGATTTCAGAAGAGCCACCTTTATATCACAGCTGTCTGTCCTCAGCTCCTGACTGCCAGCAGCACCGCGCGGTCGGGAAGGAGGAGTGGGAATCACCTGGTCACTTGTTTGGACTCGACAGCCTGAAGCAGATGAGGAGAGAGGGTGTTAAGCGCAGAAGCACCAATGGAGACATCGCCAGCTCATCCCAAGACCCTCAGCCCTCCAAGGTGGGAGATGGCTCTGTTCCCCAGCCCAGGAGTGCTCAGCATGCTTCAGGTAAGTGTTTGGCTTAAGGAATTGTCATCATATAGATTAAACAAATCCAACTGCATTGCACAGGTTAGCTGATGAGGACTGAGAAACACTTTATACAGAAAGGCACAAAGGACCCAAGTCTGATTCAGCCTTTCCTGGTGTCCAGTGCCTGCGTGGGTCAGCAGCTGGCCAGTCCCCTGCCATGCTGTGATTCCTGAAGGCCAGGGGACTTTGTGGTGGCTCCGCTTCGCTTCCAGCCGCAGGAAGGGACAGCTCTCCAAGCAGTGTGGCTGAGCACCCTTTGTCCCACTGCATGGGTGACACTGGTGGTGTTGACTGGCCCAACGTGGGTGTGGGACAAGCTTGGGACAGCAGAGTTTTCAGAGCAGCATGGCCAAATCCAGGAGACAATGCTGCCTGTAGTACAAAACTGTGACTTTGGTGGCTGAAAGGACTGCTGGCCCAGCCGGCACTCATGGGCCTCATGCTCCAGCAATCCCTTCCCAACCCCAGCCTGCCTGTTGGCACAGTTGCACCCAAGCTCCTTCCAGGCCAAATCCACAGCCAGCTTAAGCAGTTTCAGTCCTAACTCCTTTCCTAGCCTGGCTCAGAGGAATGTAGCTGGGAGTGCAGTGGAGATGGGGACTTTTGCAACCAGGAGAAGACCTGTTCATAGCAAAATCCTCCACTCAGAAAATGTCTCCTTCCTTGCTGCAAACATAAGGGGACAGAATTAAGGCTGAGCTTTCTGACCTCCAAGTTCTTGACTTCTGCTCTCACATTACAGCAGCAGCAAATCCTATTGCTTGAAGCAGAAATCTATCTGTCTGAACACGCACTATTTCGAACTCTTCTCTGCGTAAACTGTTTCCAGACTTGACCAGGAGCAAGGCTGTTTGCTAACAGCAGAATTAAGAAACTTCTTTACTATTGTGGTGTTTTTCCTCCATTTTTTTTTTTAGTTTGCATATTGAGCTACTGAAGCCTAAATTTGCCGGCTAATAGTGTTTCTAGCTTTCAATGTGTTTTACTTCAAGTTATTTCTCTCTGCCAGATTGCTGGAATATCTCTGAACTCTGCAGAGTACAGAGTGTGCTCTGCCTTCCTTCTGATGGAAAGAAAGCTCTTCACTTGCTATGAGGTTAGAAGGACAAGCAATGGCACACTCATTTTCATAGGGGATATGAAGTTGAAAAAGGCCAATGGCAACATTTTTGTTTATTTTCCTAGCATTCATATGAATGCTTTTGTACAAAGGGGTTGAATCCTGCTTCCATTTATGCTGATGTAAATCTACAATAATAAATTCTTTCACAGAACTGCACATTTCATTAATCCAAGTGTCATAACTAGAAATGAATGTATAATACTTTGATCATTGTATCCTTCTGCAGTTCTCACGTGCTGTGATTGCAGCATCTTTTAGACATTTTAATTTGTTTTTCATGTGTTGTAGATATTAAACTTTCTGACACAAGAGCTGCCAGTGTAAGCACAGCAGGAGGTGTCGTGAACCCCTGTGTTAGGAAACCCCTCATGTGCTACTTTGGTAGAAAAGGAAAGCAAGGTTTGGAAAGCAGTTTTAGGTGCTTCCATGAATAGTTAGTTGGTTTTTGCTTTGCAAATCTCATCTGAGCTTTCCCTTCACCTTCATTTCAGCAGAACCAAGCTCTGTTTGCTATTAAGACTGCTGTCACTCACAAGCTGCTTCTCCAGGACTAAGTTAGCATAGCTAAAAACTGAGAAAAATGGTTTCTGCAGAGAGCATTGCCACCGTGAAGTGGGGTTTTGCAAGCCTGTTGCTCACTTCACACAATGATTTATTGAACATTGTGTTCTTCTAACAAGGTCACACTGCCCAATTTGCCTGTGAAGGTTTGCACAGTCTTTAGCAATAGGAAGCCTCACAGACTTAAAAACTTCGTGCAGTAAGGGCAGCTCACTTTCAGAGCTGGCCTTTCAAAAGGATGAAGCAAGGTCAGTTCGGATTGAGAGGAACATGAGTCTTGCAAACTCCACAGACAGCAGGAATGTTTGGTTCCTTGGAAAGTTGTGTGGCTTGTTGTGACTGTACTGTCCTCCTGCATATTTCCAGCCCCAGCGCTGGAGTGAGGAGCTGGAGTTAGGGCTGGAAATGCAGAGCGGGCCGGCCGCTCTCTCGGCTGTCCTCAGGCCCCAGCAGAGGTGGAAATGGGACGCGAGGGCCCAGCAGGGTGAGGGTGGACACAGCACACGGTGACAGTCCGGCTGTGTGCTCTGCATGAGGGAGCTGTGACCGAGGGAAGGAGTGAGGGAGCCCCGAGGGATGAGGAGCTGTTCCGTGTGCCCTGGGGGCTCTTCACCCTGCGCCCCGCTGCTCTCGGTGCCCCGCCGCTCCGTGCAGCGGGATGCGGGGTGCCGTGAGGGAGGCTCTCGCCCCACGTCTCAGCCCGGGGACGGGGCCGGGCCTGTGTATCTGTCTGTCTCCCCCCAGCCCCATGTCTCTCCGTCCCTCACGCCGCCCAGCCCCACAGCGCTTTCCCCTTCCCGCCGCAGCCCCAGGCGCGCTCCGGCCCCGCCCCGCGCGCCGCCGGCGGGCGATAAAGGTCTCGCGGCGGAGCTCTGACGTCACGGGGAGTTAATTTTAAACCTGGACAAGATGGCGGCGAGGGACGCGGCGCGGCGCGCGGGCCCGGCCCGCCACCGGCCCGCCCCGGCAGGTAACGCAGCCCGGGAACCGCGGCGGCGGCACCGGGGGCGGCGGCGGGGCTGTGCCCGCGGGGTCGGCCCGGAGCGCGGGGCTCGGCGGCTCGCCGGCGCCGGGGGAAAGGCCCCCGTGTCTCCCCCCTCCTCAAAATGGCGTGGGCGGCCACCCGCCCCCGAGGGGCGGCGGGGAATCCGCGGCAATGGCCCCTGCGCCCGGCCCGCCGTCGCTGCCCGGCGCGGTCACCCCGCTTTCCCCGCGCTGCGGCCGGGGCCTCCCCCGCTGCGGTCGGCGGCCCGTGCCGGAGCGGGGGCGGCCCGAGGGCCACTGTCGGTGACCTTATTCCCCGGTGCGGTGCGGCCGGGCCTCACCGTGTGTGCTTGAGCCCCGTGAGGAGCCGGGGCTGCGGCCCGGAGGGACCCAGGGGCCGCGGGGCGCTAGCGTTGCACAGTGCCGGGACCGGAGCCAGGTAGCCCGGAGGGCGCCGACTTTCCCGGGGCCGCGTCCGCATGCGGAGGGAGCACCCTCGGGCAGCTCGGGGAAGGAGGTGACTGATCCCGGCCGGCCCGTCCCCCACATGGAGCGGACGCGCTCCGCTGTCAGCGCTGCTCTTGCCTGTAATCTATTCCCTGGTGGGGATGGGACACGGCTTTGGCTGGGTGTTTAGCCTCGGGTGTGCTGGAGTCTGCGCAGTGTGTTTCTTAAAGTGTGGTTATTTCTCGGGAACGGCTAAAAAGCTGGGAGCTCGTAGCAGTCTCTGCCGTACGCTTGGCGAGGGGGCACCTGGGACTTGTGAGGGTTGTACCGACTCGAACGCTGAGTTGGATCATGTGAGGTTTTTAGCACTGCACTGGAACACCGAACTATTTTAACATCTTTGTTGTATAACTCTCACTTGATTTGGAAGCAGAACGATTCGACTGGGCACAATTAAACAAAACCTAGCAGATGCCATGTGCCATGATTGGTTTCAATTGCTTGATTTGCAAGCCAGCTAGAGATAGGGCAATCTAGCTGTGCTATAAACTGGGAGATACGGAGTGACAGCTCACCTGGCTTGATTTATAGGGAGGAAAAGGCAGTGCTACTAAATATCAGGAAAAGTTTGTGTTTGGCAACAATGCAATTTGAATAATTTAAAAGAGCCCAGAGATTGAAATTGATTATATGATGCTGCTTTGCTGCTCAAGATCTGGTCTCTCTTCCTCCTATTGCTGCTCAGTTTTCTGTGTTTTTGCCATCGTTTTGTTTAATAATTTCAAAGCGTTAAAGTATTGCATAGTTTTCTCAAGGTCATAAATGTTCCAGCACACCTGTAATAAATGGCCTTTAATTAACTGTGTCATCATTCGCAGTGGAAACACGCACATGTGGCTCTTAGTTGCTTCTGAACTTCAGTCATGGAACTAAATGGTGATAAGGTCTGTGTGTGCAGCTGTGGATGATCT
This sequence comes from Sialia sialis, assembly GCA_009812075.1. Classification (NCBI taxonomy): domain Eukaryota; kingdom Metazoa; phylum Chordata; class Aves; order Passeriformes; family Turdidae; genus Sialia; species Sialia sialis. Next base: position 3,608,962 of record VRYO01000168.1, on the reverse strand, counting down.
GTGGCTGCCTGCAGAAGGGCTTTCTGTACAGTGAAATAAAGCAGAGGGGTAGGTTGAAATAGTTACAAGAGCAGCAATGTAACAGGAGAGGCCTTTAACTCCTCCTGTACCTTTACTGAGTGTTGCTTAACAGCTGTTACGTCCCAGCTTACCAATAATTGTGTAACAGCGCCTCCAAAAATAATAACACTAGGTTTTTGTTTTTTCAGCTGGAATTATTTTGGAAGCAGAGGGTGAAGTTGAGGAGGGCTGTATTCTTTCCTTTTCACTTGCCTGCAACTTAAAACCTAGCAGAGAAACAGTTCTAGCACAGAACAGTTTTACTTGAATTGTTGTAAAAGGATTGTTTAAACATGACAGCTCCTGGTTTAGGAGGCCAGGCGGCTCTTGTTCTTGTTGGATGCCCAGGAATGCTGGAGCCATGTCTTACAAGAGTCCTGATACTTCTTAGATACCTTATGTCAACTGCAGTCCCTGGGGTTTGCTTAAATATCAGTGATCAATATTTGCTTACTGATGGTGCTGTGACAGATAAGGAACTGTTTTCTCTTCCTGCCCTAATGATAAAAGGGACACTGCCTCATGCTGACCAGCCTGGACAGGAGCAGCTCTGCTGGGGGGAGAAGGGCTGAGGGTTTTCCTCCAGTGTAATAGAAGAGCACTTATCTCCTGCTGGCTGCATCACATTGTCCCCAGCTTCCAAATCAGATGAAATAGGCAGATGGAAATGCAGGTGTAAGTTCTGTGTCCTTGTTGGTTTGGTAGGGAACCACAGTGGTATTGGTCTCCAGGGCAGGCACAAATGAAGGCTTCACTTCAGCACTGTAATAAAAGTACTTTTAACTTTGTGCCCGTTGTCAGTAGACTGTTGTACATCTTATCACAGTCCATGGAAGTTTCAAGGACATTGATAAAGAAAACTACTAAATTTCACCTAAATGTCACCTTACATAAGTTAGGTTTGAATTTGCTTTTGTTCTTGTATTGTGGTTATGAACAGACCCCATCCCTGGGATGATTTTTGATATTCATGGCAGTCTTTGAATGGAAGTTTTAAACTTTAAAATCAGGCTGATTTGTTGGCTTGCTTTTTAATTTACTTAATTTCTTTCTCTACTGTTGCTGTGTACTGTGCCTACAATGTGATTTGCAAGCTGCCTGAGTGCATTTTTTCAACTTTCTGCTAAAGGCTGCATTTACTTCTTAAACTTACTGTACTAATGGTTAGTATTTTAGGTTTTGTCTTTAACCTCAACTATCTAAGGTGACTGAGGCATAAAAAAATATTTTCTAAGTTTCTGCATAGGCAGATGTGCTGTATTTGCCTTTGGTCAACAGTTGAAAAATTTCAGAAATGCTTATATGTGGTGGTTCTTTAGACTTTACTCTTGCTGAAGTATGACTGGGTTTCTTTTTTTTAAAACATTTTTTTCAGCAACCTGAACTTCCTGAGATGTCCTGGAGGAAAGAGAGACGTAGCTTTCCCTGGTTTTGGAAGGTCGTTCTTGATACGAAACAAACAATTATCTCATCCTGTAGTTGATTTTAAGGTCATGGTGCTGTGTAGGGAGTTGATTTATGTGAATAAATTTCTGGAGTTGGGATTTGTGTCTGAAAGACCAGAGCAAGTAAATGAACAAATTTTAGATATATGTGAAAAGATGGCTCGCACTGATGTCTGCTGTTTCAGTTAGCTGCAAAGAAATGACTGATAAGAAATAAATGATGTCTTTTAGGATAAAGATTATAATCAAGGTATTTCTAGGAGCAAATGAATACATAACAGGAACTTGTGTTTGAGGGTATTGGTAACTAACTTGCCTGACCTTTAGCTTCTTTTTATTTTTGAAATAATATACTATGTGTAGTGTTAATTTCCAGGAAAACAAGGTTTCATGTGCTTGCCAAGCTTTTTGAAACACTTTGAATATAAAAGTTGGAAGAACTTCTGAAGTTCCTTCCTTACTTCTTTCAGATTCCCAAGTTGATGTTTAACTGGAGTTCTTGCTCTGCAGCAAAGTGAGGAGCTCACGCTCTGTTTGGGAGGGAGTCCACGTACCTGTTCTAGGGCCATAATTGTCTCTACAGGACGTGTAAGCATGTGAACATCCTCCCAAAGTTAGCTATTCATTTTGTCTTGAATCTGTCACCAAGAATTTTGGCTGCTCCATGGAGATGTTACTTCAAGAAGTAAAAAAACTGGTTTATATCTCATTTTAGTGTGAGAATAGTAGTTCTTTGAAGCTATATAAATATCTCCTTCAATTAACTAACAAGGAAAAAAAAGAAAAGCTATACTAATTTTATAATGGTTAGTACCTGACTCCTCTGTAAGGTTGGAAAAACTTTAGGTAGAATGTTTGCCACCAAAGGTTTGGCACCACTGAGCATCCCAGGCTTTCCAGAAGAAGTTATGTGAGTAAATGCAGGTAAGCTGAATACTGGAATTCCTCTTTGATGCCCACTTGATGAACTTACAGCAGGACTAATAGGAAATCAGGTGTAAGGTAAAAGAAGTCCATTTGGGCCTTTGCAGCAATGGTTTATGAGAAAACAGGTTATTTGAAGAGTGGCCCTGTTCTTGTCTGTCATGGAGGAAGAGGTGAGAGGACTGACAAAAGTCTAAGACTGCATCAAGTGTCTTTTGGGGAAGGATTTTTTTGTTCATAGCTTGGTTACTTGGCCTCTATTTACACTCTGTGTGAGAGAAATTCTGATATGCTTTACTAGGAGGGGAGATGTCTCATGTAGTTTGTTTTTTTTTTCCTAAATGTATTTCCAGCTTTGTTTTCAGTGCAAATGATGAGCAATTGATTGCATTTTCAGCCCTATATGTTGGTGATTTTTGCTTGGCAAGGTTGGATTTGCTACTGCAGTTCATGACAGGTTTCTCTTAAAGGATTGGAATAGGAGCCAAAATGTTGAAGACTTGAACTGATAAGATGTACAGATTGTAGACATGGAGTGTAGAATGCAATTTCCAGTGAGCTAATATTTGAGAGTAGAACTTAATTTGTTCTTAGGCAGTTGTTGTTTCAGTGACATCAGAATCGGGTTCCAGTCTGTAGTTAGTGTAAAATTATCATGCATTTATTTTCCCACTGTCGCCTCAGAGATAAGCATGTTGAATTTTCAAGTCCTTACTGGTCTCAGTAAAATATCTGGAATGTTTTTTAGAGCCATGTGTTGGATAATGCCTCCAGGGTAACAAGGTGGGTTTTTTAAAACTTGGATTGAAAATTGCAGAAACTTGTTGGAGAACATGTGTCAGCTGCTTGTACTGACGTGTTAGGGCTGCTTTCCCTATGTTGGGCATACTTGGAAAAGTTGTTCTCACCTCTTATCTGCTCCAGCAGGGTGGTACTGCTGAGTGGAAGAATAAGTGCAGTTATTTTAGCTGTTTCTTTAAACCCAGTCCTGTGATACTACTACCTGCAAACTTGCCGTCTTGTTCCCCTCCCCTCCTCTGCATGAAGGAAAGGGTCTTCTGGCTTTTACTTATAAGTGATCATTTGCCTTGGTCCATGTGGTGTGATCTACTTTGGGAACTGTAAACTTCTGGGAAATAAAAGATTAGTCAGTCCTTTGCCTAATATGGGAATCATCACAGCCCTGATTTCAGGGGAGGAACAGTCACTTGAAGTATGTGAACTCCTAGGCATGGGGGCAGAAGCTTGGCCTCCTTTAGTGTATTGCTTTGACATAAAATAATGGTGAAAATGACTGCTATAGAAAATGAGGCTAAGGCTCTTGATATAACCAAATAACTTTCTTAAAGCAAGAAGTCGTCTTGCGTTTAAGAGAATTAAGTTTCTTAAATACTTTGTAATCCTGAACTAAGGAACAGTGTTTGTTAAGGTTTTAAACATTGCCTTGAAGCTGCCCTCAAAGCAGTTAACACTTATCTTTCAGGGAGTAAAGTCTTAAGCTTGTCATTAACTTAGGAAGGGAATGCAGTTCAAAACTCTTAGAGGGAAATCTTTCTAACTGCTGTTATGTCAGGCTTGTTGCTAATAAATTGCTTGGAAAAATGGAGTAAGTAATGATTTTGACAGTTAGGACATGGAACTGGAGTATTTTCTAATACTAATAGTACTACAGAAATAGCTGCTGAAGACCTACATGTTATGTGCTGAGATTTAAAAGGCAAAAAACCTTTAAAAATAAAATACTGCTGGTGCAAACATTAAGAAATGCAACTTCTGATTTTAACCTTTTTTTTTTTCAATAGAAAAATGAACACACTATTTACTGTGAGCATTTAGATAGCAAATGTGTTTAAATGCCTGTAGAACCTTCAGTTGCTATGAGAAATCCTGCTTGTTTGAGAAGACCATGGAGATGCAATTTGGTGCTTTGGAAGTTGGCTTGTGAAAGACAGTATTATTCTTAGAGTCTTGTTCTAAGTACTTCGAGTTGCTGACATGTCACTGTGTCATTAATCAAATATCAAACTGAGCTGTTCTTTAGTCTAATCTCTTGTTGATTTATTTCTGTGGTACATTAGGACTGGATGAAGCTTTTGTGAGCTTTGAAGAGGAGCACAGTGCTATCTTTCTGTTTCAGTTCATGTTATAATCTTAGCCTTTTCTCCCCAGAGTTTACTCTCTATACTGTAAGGAAAGATTTCATGGGTCCACCAAATGAGGACATTAAGTATGATCTACAGAGACTACACTGTTGGTTGGACAAAAGTGCTAATAAAGCATACAGACTTTGTAGAGTTGTATTTGCCTTTCTTCTTCACCCAAGTGAAAGATGTGGTCTCAACATACGGTAGTCGTGCAGAAAAGCAGTTTGAGTATCCAGATGTATTTAGATAAGTTTGAGACTTGATGTAAAGAGAAGTAGTAAGCAGTCCGCTCTGTGTTTCTTCTTGTCAGGGTGATTAGTGTGGCTTGCCTTACACGTGAGATTGCTGACTCCTTTCAGTTCTATACTTCTAGGCTTGACTGGCCAGCAGCCATCAGTGTACACATGACAATGGCATTTCCTGTCCCAGGAGAATGTTTAAAAATCAAAAATGCTCCAGTTGTTGAGACTTGTTTTGTAGCAGTGGCTAATGTTTCTGTGATAACAAGAGTCATGAATGATGATAAAAATACTTAGGTGAGTGAGTGAGCCTTGAGCCCTTTGAATGTTGGACGGTGCTTGTATGGAACTGAGCTCCTGGAGTGCGAGTTATAATGTCCTTGGGACAACTTTACTAGTGATTGTGAATTCAGCATTTTTCTGATCTACTCTGTAGTGGGCCTGGCTCTGAGCAGGTGCAGTGTGTCCAGTACTTTTGTTCAAGGAATACTCTCCCAGTGCAGGAAGGACTGCCAAGCTTGGGGTCACACATCCTGGCCTGTAATACTGACAAATTGAAACCTGTGGCAAACTCCACTTGTAAGGGAAGGAAACCTTGTTCTTAAGTGAAGGTTAACAAATGTGTTGGCTATCCCAGCCTAAATCTGGACTTTCAGATAGAGACAAATCTTTGGCAACACACAGTCAGATTCAGTTACAGCCCAGTTGTCTACCCATATTTGCAGTGTTATCACATATCACCAGGTCAGTTCCTACAGGAATATGCTTCTTAGCTGTACTTGTGAGTTTTGGGAATCCGGAGAAATTTTCCAGCTGAACTGGGTTGTAGTTACAGAGCTGAACTTTTCTCTTGGCAGCAGTGCCCAGTGAAGAAGTTTGTGCCTCCCCCTCAGCGGTGCCGATGAGGCTGTTTTGGAGTCTGTGGAGTGCAGAGCACATCACTTGGTGTCCAAGATGAGGTGCTGGACCTGGGATGGCAGTGTCAGCACGAAGGGCAGCAGCCCTGGGCTGTTCAGCAGTACAGCTGAACTGTGCCCTGCGAGGCTCTGCTGTTGATTTGTCCTCCTATTTGAGATGATACATTTGTAGGAAACTGCTTGTGTTGGATTGCTTTCTCTGCTGGTTTGGCTTCTGTAGCTGACTTGACTCTGAGCAGCATTGGATAAATGGCAGAATTAGCAGGAAAGGCAGTGTGATGCTGCATGGTGCTGGAAATGGGAAAGAGTGGGAGAGCCCCTGTGAGTGAGTGGGTGGTTAAGAATCAGCTGTGCTGTTGAAACAGGCTTGAAGAGGCAACGGGGAGAGGGGAGGAGGCAGTTACTGGCACTGTCCTGTTGGCAGAATTAATGTACTTTGAGCTGTTGCCTTAACAAGGGATTTGTGTGCAGCAGCAGCAATGATGCCTGGCACAGACTCAGGAGCTATGGCAGTAGGGGTGGGGCTTTGAAGTGTATGGACTTAGGTACTGTATCAGTTATTGTGGGTTAATTGCAGGAAAGGGATATGGCAGCCCAGGCCTGTTTCCTTAGCAGCAGGGACCCTGATAAAAACTATTTTTATTGTAGCTGTGGGAGAAAAATCTCTTCCTCCAGTGGAAATAAAGTAAAGATATGCAAAATATGATTCCTTTTTTTTTGTTGTTGTTGTTGTGTCAATTCTCTGTAACTGTGTCTTACGTGCAACTTTTTTTCTGTTTTGATTCACATTGATATGGGTGTTAATTGTGTTGACGCATGTTATGTTTCCCTTTCTTCTCCTGAGTGTCAGTGACCCTGCCAGGTTAAGAAGGGAGAGAAGAAACTGAAATACTCCATGGAGTTTTCTGCAGATAGTTACTGTGTCAGTTTTGCAAACTGTGATCTAGAGAGACATTTTTAAAGAAACTTACATTCTCTTTGTACTGCCCTTTATTCTTTGGAATGAAATGTAGAATTCTGGAGTTCAGTGCTGGAAAAAGTGGCTGGAGGACTCTCTTAGCTGCAGGAACTGAAAGAGAGATGGGAAGCTGAGTGTGAACTGCGGTTGGGCTGAAAGATCACTTCTGGTTGGAAGTTTCATTGAATTGTTAAGGTTGGAAAATACCTCTAAGATCAGAGTCCAGCTGTTATCCTGATATTGCCATGTTCACTGCTAACAGCATGTCCTTAAGTGCCACATCCACTAGTTTTTTGAACACTTCCAGGTGTGGTGATTCCACCACTTCCTGGGCCAGCCAGTTCCAATGCCTGACCACCCTTCCCATGAAGAAATGTTTGCTAACATTCAACCTAAACCTTCCCTGGCACCATTTGAGGCCATTTCTTCTCATCTTGTCACTTGTTACCTGGGAGAAGAGACCACCCCCCACCTCACTACAGCCTCCTTTCAGAAAGTTGTAGAGTGTGCTGAGGTCACCTGGAGCCTCCTTTTCTCCAGGCTAACCTCTCTCAGCTGCTTCTGGTAAGAGTTATGCTGCAGACCCTTCACGAGCACTCCAGGGTCCTTCTTACAGTGAGGGGCTCAAAAAGCTGAAGCCAGTACCTGAGGTGTGGCCTCACCAGGGCTGAGTACGGGAAGTCGATTTCCACCCTCATCCTGCTGGCCACACAGTGGCTGCCATTCAGTTTGCTAATAGCAAAAAAGAAAAGTTTGAGCCTCTTTGGCTTACTGTGTTTGCTTGTGTTGCTATTCGTGACTGACAACTTGTTTAGCCTGGAGATGAGTAGGAAACCTGACCCTTTGGCACACCTTGCTGTCCAGTTAAAGGAAGCACTTGCTTTGCTTTCTGCTGAGCTCCTCTGTGGCTGTGGTGCAGATGCATCTCAGTAACACCACCTCTGACTGGCAATCTAAGGACCAAACGTGGGATAATTGCAGTTGGCATCTCTCACTTTATTATTTTCTCCCTATTCTTGCTCAAAATACCAATTTAGGTTAGCTGCTCATTGTTTAAATTACTGGCTGTTGCCATGATGATACATACGAAGTACATGAAACTCAGTTATGGCCTAAGTCAATTAGGAAATACTGACTTCTTGAGTGAGCAACCACCTTAGATAAAATGACTCTGAAATACAAGCAGAAGGCTGCCTGGTTTAAATGTGTGTGGCCTGCAAGGATCCAGTTAGCTTTCAGTGTTCTTGAGGAGCTGTCACTTGCCATTTCCAGAGTTCCTGGTGAACTAGGGCATTGTCAGATCTGGAGTACGCTCATTCCCATCCTCAAGAGCCTGCTTGGTGGGTAAGAAAAGGTGAACAAGAGGCCTTTTAGTGCTTAAATCTGCCCTTAGTGTTTTAATACAGCTTTCTGTGAGGGGGCTGGAAAAGTACTGGTGAATCTTACTGTGGGTAGAGATCCTGTTAGGTCCTTCAGTGAGTGTGCTATTAATAGCTGATTTTTGGGCAGAGGGGAAGAAGGATGAGAAGCATGCTTTTGCCACTATCTTTACTCTGCACGATTTTTCTTGTAGCTATGGAGAAACATCTTTCTTACTGGGTTCATGATGTGCTTTCGGAAAAGCAGTCTTACTTACTGGGTTTGTACTGCTTGTGTTAGAGTCTCTGCTTATTGCATTCTCTTACTTGGATTGGTTGAGAAGAGCTGAATTTGAAGGTTGGCTTTTTTTGCTACACATTTTCATTATATGAAGTTTCCCTCTTGCTTTTTTTGTCCCCAGAAATGAAGAACACAAAATGCCAGCTTTTCAGTGTTTGGTGTAGGGGAGAGCTGTCTGCTCCTGCGTGCATGCCAACACCATTCAGCACAGAGGCAGTTTAAGGCACTTAGGAGTAGACAAGCCTATTGTTTGATTAGTTGTGGTGCTTCAGAGGTATCTAGGTCATCAAAATATCTTCTTTTTTCCCTTTCCCTGTCAGAATTGTAGCTTCAGGTGCTTCTTGCTTCATCTCAGGGTTTATGTAACAGTTCTAGATGTGTCCCTTTAACATCCCATTGCCCTGAAGGAACACAGAGAGTTAAATGTGTCTTTCCCCTGTACCCTGCCCCTACTCCTCCATTGGTCTTATTGGATGTCCAAACAAGTCTTTGGAACTTAGCTCATCAGTCCTATTTATAGCTGAAATATTTGAAACATTTAATTATTTCTGGCCTTAAAATGAGCTACTTGGCACTATTTACTAGTCAGCAATAAGAAAGCAGCGATGCATTAAGGTCTGTGGCAGCCCCATAGTTTTGTGTGAGTTTATTGCATGGAGTAGGACTGCTGGAAAAAGGGGAGGACAATTTTGTGGCTTAAATCTAGGGAATTTCTTTTTTCCTAGAAGATGGGTCCACGTAAGGTTTGAAGGTTAATATATTTTCTTTCTATGCTCAAAAACTCATTTCACACATGCTTACGCTTTCCTTTGTTGACTACACTAAAACAAAAAATGTTTAAGCAGTTTGTCTGCTTTCTCTCCAAGGAAAATTTCCTGCGTGAAGCGCTGAGAGAATGCCTTACATTGAAATGCAGTGCAGCAGTTTCCTCATGATAAATTATTTTAAGCTTTTGACTCAAGCCATGAACTCCCTCAGGGTGTGGAGGTTGAACAAAATTGCAAGCAAGATAGCTTGAACTTAGTGTAGCTCACTTCAGTTTGATTTTCACCATTCAGGTGATGGTGGGGGAGCCTGTAAGCATCTGTATTGAAATGTGAACAGGGGACTTGAACTGCTCTTGGTATGGAGCCAAATGTGTGGTGCTGTAGAGCACCAGGAAAAAGAGTTCAGGGATGCTGAAAGCTGAAGTGTCTAGGCGTGCTGGAAGTTGTGATTTGAAGTTGACTTCTAGCAAAGTGCAGGTTTCTGTGCAAACAAAATATTAAGACTAGCAGCTAGAAGATTTATACTTTTTAAACTCCTTGTGATTGAGCAAATGGAAGTACTGATGAAGTGCAGCTACACTAATGAAAGTGACTTAAAACTAAAAAGCAAATGGGATTTAAATTTAATATTTTGCTGCATTTGTGGGTGTAACTCACTGTCCATAGAAGGAGTTACTAATTGTGATTCAGTGCTTGTTGATCAAAAACCTGTACTGTATCTAAAATCAACTGAGTTTAGCAATTAGTATATGCTTTTTTTTTTCCTCCTTAATGAAAGGATGTGGATAATGTGTTCAAAGAGTTCAAGCTGTATTTGGGTTGAAACTTTAAGGTAACTGTGTTTGTACTTTCTGTTAATTAATGTGCTTGAAGGGAACAACTTGCAGTTAAAGCAGGCTGTCTCTTATTTTCATTGCATGCAGGTGTCTGTTTTCACTCTCATGTTCTTACACTGCAGGACAAGTAGGTCATCAGCTGCTGGCTGTGTACTTATGGGAAGCAGGAATTAGCTTTTCATTTTACCTCACGCTTTAAGAAATGGGTTATTTAGTGGGGTTTGTTCAGTTGAAATACTGTCTGCATACACAAGAAGCTACTGTTCTCAAAATCTGGCTTAGTATTTCAACAAATGGTGCTTGTTCTGGGTACTTAGCTGATGAGAATAAATAGCAATCCTGCTGTAGTTGTTAGTGGAGTGAGGAGTTTATAGGGAAACTGAGTGGTAGTATCTTCCCTTGGCTATATTTGCTCCCATTCAAATCTGTACTTCTGTGTCTTGCTGCAGAATGGTGTTTCTCTTGTATCTCCCAGCCTGTTTGACCTGGGTTAGGAAGTGATGGTGTCAGTCAGAACCGTGCATTAGCCCACAGGTTCATAAGAAATGATTCAGGTTGGAAGAAGCCAAAATGATGTAGGGACTGATTGGTGAGCAGCCACAGTGTTGGGGTGTGAGTGGATGGCAGACTTCAGGGGCAAGTCCAGTTATGATCTTTTTGCATCTATTTGCTCCAGACAGAGCAGCATCCAGATATGACCTTCGTCTGGAGTTTGTTAGTTCAGTACTACAGAAACTTCAAGGTCAGGAGAACATCTTGAAAAAAGAAAAATATAGCCGTGACTTTCTGGGCCTGCTGCATTGTGCTACAAGTTCTAGTGCCATATGGTGTGACAGATGAGAACTCTTATGTATGCACTAAAAGCCTGAGGTTTGCGTCTTCTGTGCACATGGAATTTCTGACAGTATAGTGATCAACCCCTTGAGCGAGCTGAGTGGCTGTACCAGTCTTTAATCCTGTGGCAGGAGGCAGAACATGGAACATTCCTCTGAAACAGCCACTCCCTGTGTGACTGTATTGAGGTGGGAACTCCATTACTGGGATGGAACTGGGCTTAGCAAAGTGTTAAAATGTACTATAAAAAAAACCAAACAAAACCCCCAAACCATTGAGTCTTGATTTGGTTGCCTCTGTAGCAGTACTGAAATGTATTGTCATGGAGACCTGTGAGGGGATGTTGCCATGAACTTTGCACGTCCAAAGCACTGTCCAGTTGGCTAGGAAAAGGTCAGTGTAGAAGTGGCTGTTCTGTGAATGCACCTCTTCTAAAGTTAGTACTCCTCTCTTTTATACTTGATTTGCTGGGATTGGACTGTTGCAATAACCTAGAGCAGTCTGTGGAATTTAGAACAAATCAGCTTAAATTCTGAATTTTAAGTAGTACACTGTGACTGTGCTGGGGTAGGTGAGGAATGGGGGACAGCCAAGGAACAGGGCTTTGAGTTCTGAATTGCATAAACTTCTGGCCTGAGTTGACCTGACAGTGCTGTCAGCATGTTCATTTTATGAACTACTTAAAGAACTTTTGCAGAAAACTGGACTGTGAAGAGGGGTGTTTCTTGTCCTGACCTTTGTTTCCAGAGGCTGCACTGAAAATAATTCTTGGAAGTGTAATGTGACCTTTCTGCCCATGTTACTGAAGCCTTCTAGAAAGGCTTCCTAAGTGCTGCCTGAGATGGTGACTAGCCAGAGTGGCA